>JAPDSC010057145.1:185204-223043 GCA_026290005.1 Latrodectus geometricus | reverse complement strand
TTTTTTTTATTTTTCTATTAAAAAGGAATGTTTAAAAATTCAATGATTAAATGTGTAAATTAATGTTTTCCCTGTGAAAACTTATTGGGTTGAAGTTGTTATTACTTCTTATGTTCTTTTTCACTTTAATGTATATAGTGTTGAATATTTCCAAATATTTTTTGCTTTGAAGTAATTTTTAATATTGCTATATAAATTATCTGAATATTTCTGTAATAAATGAAAATAAAATAAATTCTTATGAAAAACATTTAAGAAATAAAATTTCTTTTCATAGATTGTTATCAAAAATTAGAAAAAGAATGAGCATTTATTTATAATTTAAAAAAACAGGTTGTAAAATTATCTGAAATCAAGCTTCTGCAATATTATTGAAATACTAAATATTTCACAATAGGCCACATTAACAAATTGGTTTGTTACAAATTTATTTGGATAACTGATTGAACCTCACATTTTATCCTCTTATTCACTCTTATGAAATTGTATTTAATTATTTGTACTTTTGTGCGTATTGATTATAACAACATACTTCTGCATTAAATTCTTTGTTTTTAACAAACTTGATAGTTACAATTTTGTTTTTCAATTTACTCTGTGATGCAAGTCTTTGAATTTTGTTTATTTGTTAGTTCTATGAAAACAAAATTTTATCATAATATTTTTATGTTTAACCACGTCTGGTATATTTGATTCTTATTTTTTATGTCTATTGAGAAGTTTTTCAAACCTTCAAATCTTATAATTTTATTTGATAATTTTTATCCTTTAAGAAAATATTTCTGTTATTTGTAACATTTTTCTTTTAATATCCACTTTTATGTTTTTGTTTACATAAAATTTCCAATCATCCACAGTTTTTATTAAAAATAAAATGAACTTCAAGATTTACCAATGCTAATTATTGTATAATTTAAGTATCGTATATGGAAAAACATGTAAAATTTTGTATTCTTTCTATTGCAACCATAAGGAAGGAAACAATTTGCATGATAATCATATCAAATAACTGCATTGAATTTGAAGTTTGAGCCCTATGCGAAATAATGTACTGTTTGCTAATGCAAAAAAAATGGAAAGAAATATCTTTTTATTTTAAATAATTTCAGAGCTCTTATACATTCATAGAACCATCATCACACTGAAGACATGAGGTAGATACTTCCATACCAATTCTATTAAGATGCTAATGGAGATAATCATAGCATAAAATACGAAAGCAGGTGATGCTTACCTTCCTGGATAAATCATCAGGAGTTCTGTTTATATTTTGTAAAAAACGCTTCAGGTTTTTACCCAGCAAGAATTTTTCTATATCTGTTTCCTTAAATTTTGTTTTGATATGTGATTTATAGCATCTCTTGGAAAGGAGAAAATTGTTCCAGCAAAAACAAGACCGACTCTGCATGCACATCTACAGCCTCATTCTCTAGGACTCCATCATGACTTGAGATCCAGCAAAGATTCTCTTTCAGTTTTTAATAAGATTGTTAAAGATCTCTTTGAACTTCTTCGAAGGGGGAAAATTGTTTATTGTTAAAAATCTAAATATCAAACTTAAAAAAAAAAAAATAAATAAATAAAAAATCTTAAATCAATACCAGTTTGAACATTTTATTGAGAACAATCTGTGTGTTTTAATATTTAGATTTTGAGACTAAAAATAATTTCAATCTTTGAGCATGTCTATTATCTTCCACAATCAAGATTAAGATCCCTTATTATTTGGTGATCTTCATTAACTACTACAAATTAATCTGTAACTCTTAAAGTTACTAAAAAGATTTTTTAAGATTTGAGTCAACAAATTAGCTCTACATGTAGATTTTTTATTGGAAGACATCATTTTGTTTATTAACATCTAATTGCTTATAAATTTGATCAGAATAAATCTTAATTTGTTTTAGATTTTGTTGAAATCGATTAATATGAAATAAATTGTTGAAATAAAATTCGTTGAACATTAAATATAAATATTCATTCATTAGTATTTAAAAATTTTATTAAGAAATAAATAATTATATAAAAATAGCAATTTAAATAAATTTATTTTGTTAAGCAGAATATGTTTGTGAGCTGCCTTTTGGAATATCTGCTGAATTAGTGTACAATTTTTATATTTCATAATATTTATACCTTTTTACCTTTTATTTACAATACTATTATTTACAATAACTATTTACAAAAAATTTCTTTTATTATATGAAGCTCTTTTTTATAACTTAATTTGTAATTTTTACTAATTAGGCTTATTTTGCATTGTTTTTTTTTTTATTTTTTTATTGTAATACAAAAAAAAAAAAAGCTACAAAACAATTTTTAAAAATGTAAAATATAAATGACTTAAAGTTTGAAAATAGTAAACTGTAAAACATGCAAAAATCAGCATTTTATATAACTTTTGTTTAAAAAACCAAAATATTTCAATTACATTCTAGGTAATGCTATTACATTTGATTATTCAAATGTAATAGCATTTGAAAAAAATATTTAATTTTGGTTCATTAAATAAATTTGCTTGTGAATAGCATACATGTGTTTTTATATTAATCATAACTCGCATATTTTCTATTTTGAATGACAGACACTCTAGCAGATCAAGGAAAAATTAACACACTTGATGATCAATCATAAAATATTACCACATTATAATTTTAAAAGTTATACTGAAAATTAAGATTTTTGAACTGCATGAATGTTTTTGACTACCCACATTTCTCCTAATTCATAAAATGATTAAATTCAAAATATGGCTTGAAAATAGATTGATACAAAAAGTACTTTACATTCTTGAATCTATACTTGATTTATATTTGTTGTCTGCACAAATAAAACAAAATCTTTTTAAATATGTAAATATTTGTACAGTTGTTTAATCTTAGCAATATCATGTGATAAATATAAAATCCCATTTTCCTTTTAGGAAAAATTATCTGTTCACTTGAATGAAATACTTATATAACTTTAAAAATTGTATGGAATTGAAAACAAATTACCTATCTTTAAGTCCTTAAGAAAAGTGTTTCTTTTGTCTATTCTTAAAAAATGTAGAAAAATTTTAAAATCTTAACTGGCATATTTGATATGTATAAATAAAATGTTTATAGACTAACAGTTTTATTCTTTTTTATTTACTGTTTTTTATACAAAATTTAATATTGTATATTAGAGACAATACATTTATATAATAATTTTACAGGAATTTCAAAGACTGTATCAATGAAACAGAAGAGGTAGAACAATTAAAAGACAAAAAAGGTATTGACGTTTACAAAAGTAAACGATCAATTTTAGGAGATATAACTAATGAGAAGAATCAAGAAAATTCTTTTAAAAAGGTGAAGATTGTAACCACAGAAAAAAAGCCAACTTCTAAAGCAAAAGAACAGTCATTTAAACTGCCTACAAAAAAACAAGTTAAGAAAACTAAGTTATCGAAAAAGTTCAAATTGATTGAAGGGCAAGGCAAAATAACTAATTTCTTTATATTGGGAAAGAAATAATCCAGAACATTTTAATTACTTTCATCAATAAGGTACAATGTAACTTTTTTTAATGTCATAAAATCTAGTCAACATTTGATTAAATTTGATTTATAATAATTTTTATTATATTTTTAATTTTGGTGTGGCATTAAATAATATCAATCACTGATGATTAAATATGGAAATACAAATCAATATGCATTGTTAGATAATTTCTGACAATATTTATTAACTTGTTTTGTGTGCTAAAACAGTTATGGAACCATCTCATCCTATAACTTCATGATTCAGTTTCTTTATGAATAAAAATGTTTTTAAAATAATAGCATAAAATTTTTTTTTAAATAATAGCATTTGTTTTCATGTGAATTGTATTTATAGAATATACCTTTTTTATTAAAAAAGTAATTTTTTTTTTTTTTTTTTTTACATTTTGAGAAATGTTATTCATGATAATTTTCAGTACTCTAAAATTTAAAATCCATCAAAAATTTTATATTGTTTAAAAAAAATGTGTTCTCTAAGTGCATGTAAAAAGAATTAAGAATTAACTCACTATGAAGTGTTCATCTTATTTTGTAAAGTAAAAATGGCAGGTGATATTCTTTAATTATTAATTTTATATTTATCTTTATTAGTTATAATTGTTTTTTGGTATATATGAAAATTATTACTGTATATTTTGTATTTTTTTTAATAAAAAAATGTATTATTTTCATATTTGTTATTAATTTAGTGAATTATAGAAAAAACTTCCCAAATACATTTACAAACATGCTTACACATGCAGTAAATAATTAGCTCTTTATTTGACATTCCACTGTTAATTATTAATTTCCAGTTGCTGCTGATTTTAAATTAAATGGAGTAGATTTTATAAAATAAATGTTTACAATTAGTATTTACATATCATTATAATTTACACTTAAACAATGTTATTAGATAAAATAAAAATTCAAAATTAGTTCAGAATAGCATAGTTTAAAAAATATTTTCAAATATCATTAAACTTTCAATAATAAATAAAAGTAACAAATACATTTTTATCTGAAAAAAGTACTGTATTCAAATTAAAAAAGATTTTCTCAAAAATTTAAATATTTCATAATCATTGAATTATAACTGATAATAGATAAAACTTATATATAATTCTTACCACATTTAAAAATTTTAATGACAATTTCTAACATTATATATAAAAGTTATGAATATTTACAAAAAAGTATCCTTCCATCCTTAGAGCATAGTTCCGGAAACTACTTTTCTGTATAACTGTGCTTTTTTTTTTTTTTTTTTTTTTTTTTTTTAAACAGATGGTTGTATAAAATGCTTTGATCTTTAAATAAGTTTTAAATGTTAACATATTTACAGTCTTATTTCTTATTTTATAAAACAAAAAAATTTAATCAATGAATTCTAAATTAACATTTTAAAAGCATTCAAATTTTTTTTTTTAATATTTTAAAGGACATTAAATAATGCAGCATTATAAGCTATGTCAATATTTATCATTAAATGAAATACTAAACAAATTTAAGAACATTTTTAGAATTTGTATTCATTAAAATCAAAATTTTAAAAGTTCACATATTTTTCTGGATAAAGAATAAATGAATTAAATCAAAATTAAATGTAGTTTCATTAAAATATTCAAAGTATACAGTTTCAGATATTGTTTAAAAATTAATAAATTTTAAAATGTATTGAAAATAATCTTTTAAAGTTTTATGTTCCATTGTTAATCTTATTACAGTTAATGTGAAGAATTATTTTAATACATAGTAAATGCTTAAAAAAATTAAAAGTTATCCAAGTTATAAAGATGAAAACAGATTGGATAAACTAAAACTTTCGATATTTTACCTTTAAAAATTATCACGTCTTTTTAAATATTCTATGTTTATGATTTTCAATGGTTGTCAATGTTATAAGAACTTATTACTTAAGTAATGAATTTGAAAGTATAGTGCAAATCAATGAAATTTTATAAAAGAAAGAGTTTAATATCTTTTCACTTTCTATGTTGGAAATATTAATAAAATTATTGCTGATCGGATTTTTTTAATAAATATTAGCTTCCCATAACAATGAAATTTGAGGTAAATAGAAAGAATTGGCAACATGTAGAGCAAATATTTTTTTGTAAAAATAGTTACTTGTGCATAATAGTGTTGGTACACTAACAAAGTAAAATTTTTAAAAAAATATATATTTAAAGTTAAATTAATAGCACTTAAAACATAGTTAAAAGCACTGTTATTTCAAAAATTACTTCAAACATTAATAATTCAAACAAGAAGCTTCCAGTATTAGCACCGATTAAATTTAATACTTTTTGAGTAAAAACCTTAAATTACTATTAGATGCTTAAATAAATGATTTATTATTTCTAATTAAAATTTGCTATAATTAGAAATAATAAATCATTAAATCAATCAAAAAAACAATAATTAGAAATTCCAACATATGATTTTTTATAATTATTAAAGTTGTGATTTTACCTATAAATGGAAGTTTGTTTTCTTCATTGGTTTCGTCAATGCCATTTGCCTCTAGTATTCATAATAATTTTAACTTCATGTTTTCTCACTCTCAATTGTTGATTTTTTTAAATATATTTGTAATGTGTGTGTGAGAGAGATTTTGTTAATATAACGAATTCTTAAGATTACATAATTCTCTGCAATAAAAATTTTTTTACTTCATTCATGCTCTAGTTAAAAAAGTTCTAAGCATACTGTATTAGGCAATTAATTTTTGTTATAAATGATTTTTGAAAATATTATTTTGAAATGTTTATGTATTTGAGTTGTTTCTCTTGGTAAAGATATTAAAATTTACATATAGAATATGCTAGCATGTTAATTTTTGGAAAGATTTCAATAAAGAATTATAAAATCAAATCAGCACCTAAAATTAAGAGTCTAAAGTGTTGTATGTTAACAAGATGTGGATCACAAGAAATTTTTCCGTTTTATGAGGAGAGAAATTCTGAGAAAAATCTTGTACAACATAAGATAACTATATCTAAGTATAAAATTTTGAAATCCACATTCAAATAAAAAAGTCTGTCAGTATTAGTTTTACCTGAAAAAAGACATTAAATCGTAACTGAAAAAAGATTGTATTTTTCTCAATGCTTTTGAAATGAAATCATTAATTACAAAAGAAACTCCAACGAAGAAATCTCAAAATTGTTTATTTCCTGTATAACAGTAGTAATAAGCCAAGATTCAGTTTGAAAATAAATAAAATCATTTTCTTCATCTTTTGCTGACTTATAACCCAAAATAATTTACACAACTCGGTATGAAATCCATTTAATTAGTGATATATGAAATCCATTTAATTATGATATATGGGGTTGCTTAAATAATTGCAAGAAGAAAGCTTATCACAAATGTAGGGGAAGACTTCTAAGAAGAAAGTTTCATATACTTTGATTGTTGCCTTACAATAAGAAATTTAAAATAAGATAGAAAAAAATTAGAATCAGCTTGTTGCAAGTGCTTTACAATCAGTATTTAAAATAAAAATTATTTTTTATGTGAATATTTTAAAAGTAATAATTATAAAATTGATCACTATTCCTCAAGTAAAATGCAAAGTTATGTAGATATTGTATAGCCATACCTGAGATGTATCGTCAAAGGTAGTCTAAACCATGGTCATTAAAGTGATAGTCTATATTATTGCAAACCTCATTGATATATTCAACAGGCATAATTAGCTTGCAAACAACTTCTTAATTCAGGGTTTATAATATGGCTGTACAACTAAGACATACCATGTAACTAAGGCTGTGCGGGATACATGTCTTTTCTCGACTATTAGTATTTCGAGGGGTTCTATATGACCCTATCCTCAACTGTCAACACTTTAAATTGATTTTATGAATCGTCAATTCTTACGTTTTGAGCAGGAAATTTAAATTTTACTGTCATTGTTAACAAAAGTAATGAAAAAAAAGTAATCTATTTTACTTATTTTCTTTAAATAATATTTCACTTTTTAAATGCATACAGTAGTAGATCATTTGTAGATGTGAATTAGTAATTTAACAACAGTAAATAGAATACTATCAATAATTACAATAATATTACATTTATCAATGAAACTAGAAAATAAAATATTTTTAAGTGTATCAATTAATACTCGGGATTTAAAGCAATCTTTAAACTAAGAAAAATTGAAAATTCTTTAATAGGTAACTTAACAATGTAATTTAGCTATATGCTTGTATAGTTATTGATTTAAAAAGTGAGTAGAATAATTTATGTATTAAAAAGTAATTGAATGTAAGCTTTTACTCTTATGAAAAGAAACTAAGTTATTTTTTAATAATTTATCATTGATTCATTCACCAAAAACTTAAATGAAAATGTAAATTATATTGTGGAATTAAAAATTTTAAAATATAAACATACATATTACATAATTATGGAAATTAAATTTTAATTTTCAAATTGTAGTGTTTAAACCATTTTCAAACATTTTTGTGTTGAGCAATTTTAGAAAATTATTTTTTCAAAAGGTTACACACATGCAAGAAAAAAACAGAAACAAGGAATCAGATTTCTGTGCCAGATCTCCTACTTTTTTGCTTTCCAAAAATTAATAAATTGATTTTCCTTCTGACAAGTGTCATTTTGATGTTTCTCGATTCCATTGATTGATTTATAAATAATTTAAAATCTAGTAAATTTATCTCTTTTTCTATGTATAAATACATAATTATACATAGTTGCATAAAAAAATGAATTAAATTAAAATTTTTCCAGTTAATCCACATATTTTTAAAATGATACATTTTGTTTGACAATGAATATATTAATTTTTTTATATAATGAATACTATCACAAAATATATATTTTTTTATCCAAACATATTTTTATTTGCGGGTACATATGCAAAATTTCTAAGCCTCTCAAAAAAACAGGTCTACAAGAAAAATTTTCAAGTTAATAGCTGATAAACTAATTAACATAAATCTGGTAACATTTTCCAATGCATGTTGGTACAATCAATTTAATTATGATAGTTTAACTTGTTTAATATATTGAATACAACAACAAAATAATTGGAAATGTGTGCTGAAACATGATGCACTCTTCCATTACATACATCAATAAAATATTTCACTTACAATGGGTAATTTTAAAATTTGCGAAAGAATCAATTAAAAGAAAAATTATCTCACAGGGAGGCAAATAGTCGTTTAATAAAAAGCAAAATATATATGATAGGAGTTGAAAATTCAGTTACTCTTTCTTTCTCAACCATCCTCCATACTTCCTTCCTAGATTGAACCTCCATATGCACTAGTTTATTTTTAATAATTCATCCAATAGAGTAAAAATTTAAAAAAGCCAACAAATTTGCAAACAAAGTACTTTCTCCTCAGTGGGCGTAAATTTATTCCCACAAAGATATTGAAGCATAAAAATCTCTAATACATTCAATGTAGTTGATTAAATAAGTATCTGCATTATTTTTGGAACATCGATGCAAGAAATTTTGAGTTTGTGCAAATAGAATGATTTGTTAGATTAATTTATAGGTCTATTTCAAATTAATACACCTGTATACTTATATCAGGAATGACACAATCATAGCAACCAGTTAAATATGAGAAAAATCAAATTTTTGGATTTTTGAAAGCCCGAGTATAATTAGAGTAAATTAACTAAGAAAGTGTACGAAATTAAAGGATCATCAACTATTTCCTTCTTATTTAACATTATAATTATTTAACAAGTTGTATAATTTGTAAAATGGCAATGTTATAATAAGTTTACTTTGCTATTTCATTGCAGATATTTCTAATTCAACAATCTCTCCCCCCCCCCCACAAGGCAATACATTTGTGAAATCATTCAGTAACAAATATTATCTTAATCAGATTAATATTTTCTGATACAATTTATCATAATTTAAAAAATTAAAATAAAAAATATTTTTTACAAATGTTTATCACTTACATTTTTTTACTTTTAACAAACCAAATTTGCATAAAAAATAGAATTAAATTGCACAACAGTATACATTTCTAAACTGTTTGTATGTTTGGATAATTATTATGATTGTAGATATTCTTTCATAAGAACCTCAAGTAAATGATTTAAAAGAAATTTAATTTTAATATTTAAATTTTTAATCACAAAATCTTCTAGCACTTATTTACATTAAAGTATATAATAGTGTTATATAATTTTATAGTGTTTATATAGTTTTTGTTATCTTAAAATTGAAAATATGTAAAAAAAGTTTACATGTAAAAAAAGTTTAACCTCATAGAAGTATAGAAAAATCAATTTTATTTCAAGCAACTTAAAAAGTTTTCTTTATACAGAACAATATTCACACATGAAACATTTTACTTTACAAATTACCAATACAATATATTTACAATAAGTATACAATATTTGTTCACATGGCTCATTTATTTATTTTTCATTAAATATATAGAAATAAAAACATATTTTGATTATATACCATTAAATTCATGATTCTTGAAATACAAAACAAACATACATGCTAATAAAATGTTTTAAGCAGAAATTTTATGAAATTGATTCAATGTTGTACAAACAACAACTAGAATTCAAAGAATAATATTCAAAAGTGTAAAAAATTTATTTTTATCTTCATCTTTTAAAATACAAAGAAAACTCGCGCCTTTTGCTTCTTTTTGTCCACCATTCAATCATCACTATTCCTAAAATTAATAACCAAATTATAAGTTATATTTCAAAACATGATAAATGCATCAATCAAAATTTCTTCACATATTCTGCTCATGTGAATTCAGAATTATTAAAAGTGGAAAAAAAAAAACAATCATTTTTTTATGTTTTTTTATTAACTGGAAATATAAAACAGCAGTTTTATTTATTATTAGTACTTTATTTGCCAGAAAGAGGGAATTAAGATGTAAAAAACATTTTTGATTCTATATTTCATAATTTGAATATAGTAATAGAATTTATGGCCAGTTTTACTGTCAACACTGTAAAATTTTGCATTTAAAAGTTGATAAATGTAATTTTAAAAGCAATTAGACTTAATCTAGTCTTCTTATGGTACTGGAAGTAACCTAATAGTTAAAAATTGAGTACAAGAACTTAAATTACAGCAAAACTATTAATACATTTGTCTCAGACATAACTGGAAGAATTTCACATGTTGAAAATAAGAGTTATGTTGATGACAGCATTGAACTACAAGTGCATTCGTGAATAACATTTCAATAACATCTAAGTTTTCAAGTTCATAATTAGAAACTGGTATTAAATAATATACTATCATACTTTTCAGTTTTTCAATTTATTAAATTATCCATAAATTGAAAAATCTGAAAATTTTAAGTATCTTTTGTTATTTATTTTACTTATATTTCAATTAATCATCATTTTTTCCTAAACCAATAAATCTTTATATAATTTTTAAGAATACAAATCACATAAGAAATGCTTAAAAAGGTGCAGTAAAATATATTTTTATTTTGCATCTAAAAACAAACAATATACATGCATTTATATTAAATTTATAATTAATATAAAAAATACTTTTCATAAAAAAAAATGAAAAAATAATACTGTGAAAACATTACCGTAAGTGTCTTCATAATAAATTTCAAGTTACTGTTTAACCATTATGAATATAATAAATCACAAAAGAAATTTGATTTCAACTGAATAATTGTATCTAAATGAAATATAATCTGAAGCAAAATAAAGTTCTAATATTTCAGCTTTCTATTTTATTAATAAAGTTAAGAAAGAACATAATATATTTTAACATTTGTATATTTTATTAAGCTTCTGAAAACTATAACTAATGCAAAACAGAAAAAGCCATTCTTTAAAATAACAAAAAATATATAAGAAAACGAAATTTAAAACCATAAAATTAAAAGTACCTGATTTTGGCTTTCTCTGACATCAATGAGCGCCATATATTGTTTAGAATCTTTCTGGGAAAATATTTAAAACTCAGAGTAAATAAAAATAAAAATTAATTTTTTAAAATTAATTTAGCAAAAATGAGTACGTAATCAAATAAAAGAAACTTATATTTTATAAAGAATAACATTATTTCTTACAAAATAATTCACTATATATACATGAAGAATAAATAATTTTATTTTGGTAATATATTGTAAGCACATTTTAATCATAATATTAATTGATATGTTACAACTGCTAATAATCATAATTGATATGTTACCACTGCTATTTCTAGATATTTCCCATGAATTGGAAAATCATATAAATTTGAAGAAAATAAACACTATAAAGAGTTAAATGCAGGAAAATTTATAATAATTATATTCAAAGATAGTAAGTTGTTTCTGATACCAAATAAATAAAAAAAAATATGTAGAATATTTATTAATGAATTTACAGAAACTTGGTTAGTTCAAATGTTAAAAATTGTAAAAAATAGCTGTTTTTTTTATTACTTTTATTTTTTTAGTAACTCAAAAAAACTATATATTAAAATGTACCCAAATTCTACAAGAATTTTAAGTTTTACTTTAACTAGTATTTTAAGTTTGATTTGTTTTGTCATTTTGCAATCACTTTTTATACATGAGAATTAATTCCAGCGGAACTTGTAAATTAAAGTAAATACAAACCACTACAAGAATTCTAACAATAGTTCTACAAAAACTTGCAGGAGTCAAATCCACAAAATATAGTATTTCAGAGAAGACTGTAGATCTTCCAACTACCAGTCATAAATTCATATGATCATGATAATGTTATGTGAATCGTCTTTTTATTTAATAGTTTGTTTTATTTATGAATATTAACTCATCTTTTATTAACAATCAATATTTTTACTTAATTAAAAATGATTTTTAATAAACTTTGATTGATGATTTTCAACCATAAATTTGAATATTTTTATTTTAATGGAGAAATGGAATAATAAACAAAATTGAAATGAAAGGTTTTGTTTTGTTTACCACTCAATGATCATTTCTTGAACACAAAAACTAATTAGACCGACCAGGACCTAGTTTTAAGTAGATTTAGAACCAGTACAAATATCCATGCTCAAGCTGGAATTCGAATCCACGAACTATTGAACCAAAAGCAAGAGTGCTAACCATTCAGCTACCAGTTAGTTCATTCAAAAGTGAAAGCTAGCTTAACATAAAAAAAAAACATGCAATCATATTTTAAAGTATGATTTTAAAATGTGCATTTTGTTTCATTAAAATTTTATTTTCTATTGGAAAATAAATAAAATATTAAAAATATGTATTAAAAAAATTACTTGTATTGGTAAAGATGATCTTTCACAATATTTTAATATTGCAAAACAAACTTTCATGCAGTTATTATCTTAAAACATAAAACAATATGCCTGAAAATATCTTTATATATTTCAATTGATTGTAATGAAAATCGTTATTTATTTGTTTCATTTTAAAGATGAATTGGAGATAAAATCCTAAATTTTATTTAAAGAAAACTAAATTAAGAATAAAAAAACTGATTTCAAAATACCATGTTTTTGTCATTAAAACGATATATGTTAACCAATATATCCTAAGCAATTTCATTCATTTAAAAACATTTTTTACTAGACTGAAATAAATCCTTTTAAAAATTTCATAAAATTAATTACCTGTCAGGAAGAATAATATCAATAACATTCTCTTTATGGATGAAATTTGATCCATTTGAGTCATTTTCAGATATGTTAATATTTTCCATAGAGTCTGTTACTTTTGATAATTCTTTCACCATTTCATTTTCTGAAGAATTCAAAGTTCCATCTTCAATATTCAAAGAACTGTTCATATTAGGATCATTAATGATTTGTGTGATGTGTTCTCCCTGAATAGGATCTGTTGCTTTGTCTATCATTTGCTTATTCATCAACATGGAAAGATGATTTGATACATGACAGTCAAAAAACTGACACCTGTAAAAAATTTTTTATCAGATTTTTGTCAATAACTGCATATTTTTCCCCCATTGCCTTTATAATGTACAAATAAATATTTTTTTTATCTTTAACAGATAGCTAATTTAAAAAAAAACATTTGATTACAAACATACATATATTTGATAAACATACAAACATTTGATTAAAACATCATTGATAAATGTTATACACATTATAAGAATTTTCCCTTGAATTCAACATTGAAATTTTAAGTAAAAAAAAAATATCTATCACAATATAACTGATTAACAAGCATTTAATTTAACGATTATTAAATCTATATTTGTTAAAGATCAAAAAGAAGTTTACCTTTCTAATATTATTTCTTTTTTTAAAGAAAATGAAGAGATAAATTTACAATCGGACAATCAATCAACTAGTTAAATATTAATTAAAAAGTTTAGCAACTGAAAGGACAAATTCACTTAATAGAAAATTCTAGTCTATTACTGAAAAATATAATCATTTCAAAAGAAAACTTCATCAAAGATTAGTATTCACGACAGATATTTTGGCAATCTAAAATAATCAAGCAAAAAATATTTAAATTTTATTTCACAATGTAAATACTGCAAAACTAAACATTTTATTAATCAACACTTAAAAAAATTTCAGTATTAATCCATAATATCTGACAGATTTAATAACAATTAGATCATAAAAAAGTGACAGTAAGTTTTGCAAATTCTAAAAATCTCAAAAATTTTATAATTATTTAAAAAAAAATTTTTTAAATAAATTTAATAATATTTTCTTCAAAAAATAATGGAAAATAAAATTCTATAAATTTATTATAGAAAAACTATGGCTGGTTCAAATTAAATTAAAATCTATTAACTTTAATTATATTATTAAATTTAAAACTCATTTAAGGAAAATACCAAACATAAAAATTTTAATAAAACAATTTAAAATTTTAAAATTAATGCCAAATTTATATTACTTAATGATTTTAAGAAGCGTAAATTTCAGAAAATATTGAAAAGCATAGATAATAAATTAACCATATATTGAACCAATCAATGTAACAGTTAAAGAACACAAGGGGCTTATTAATTTTTTTCTTAAAATACATTAGAAATATTTTTTTACTTTTATTTTCAATACATTTTAAAATATTTACCAGCAAAACTTTTATTAATAAATATTTTTTTTTAATTTATGAAGATTTTTATAAAATACAAAAAGCAGCATTTACAAGAAAAAGTAAAAAGATAGAAAAAATAAATATTGTTCATGCATTCAAATTCAAAAATCTGTGTAATAATTTTGATTATTTGGATTACTCTTTATTATTAATACATGTAAACTCACACAAATTTTTAATAAAAGTTAAGAAATTTAATTGTTTAAGATAGGAAAAAATTATAATAACACACAATCAAAGAATAAAAAAGGAAAGGATAATGAGACTAATTAAAATCTAAATACATTAACGAAATAATCTTTACCTTAATGAAATATTACAAATAAATTCATATTTATTTATAAATGCAATTATTCTACAGCATATTAATCACTCTTATTATGAACAGGAAAGATAAATTAAAGTTTCTAAAATTATATCATGATGCTTTATAGAATCTAGCTTAACCACAAACATCCATTAAAATGTTAAGTAAGCCACAGTGTCTGCTTCCTAAAAGTACTTGGGACTATTTCATGCATTGCATGAAAAAAATCGAAAAATCTCTTGCACTTATTTTTGCAAAAAATAATAAAATTATAAAAAGTGAAATCTACCTTCAATTATTCAACAATACTTTAATTTTAAAACTTTTATTTATAAAATAAGTCATTTGATAGAAGCATTAAAGGTATTTAAGTCCCATATTTTAATAACTTTCTCAAATGAAAATAATTTCTGAATTCTCATACAATATTTTAAAAGAGGATTAAATATATTTGTTATTTTGAATTATAAGAGATAAAAATATAAAAAATTTATGTTTTATTATAACTATATTTATAATTAAAAATATAACAAAAAATTTTAGGACACAATAAAATTATTAAATTATATTTCTCAATGTTAACAGATAATATATCATTTAAAAAATTAAATTAAAAGTTATGTAACGCAAATGAAATATTATTAAAAAAATAAAATATTTTCATTTTACAATGCACAGTATTATTTATATTTTTACCTAAACTTTACACTTTTTTCTTCTTCATCCCACTCTTCATCTGGGGCCACAAAAACTACTTCAAGAGTTATTTCTCCATGCTGTAAAAATTTACAGTAGTCAAAAAAATCTTTAGGCAGTCAGAAACAACGATTTCAAAAAAAAAGAATACAATTTATTAAAAGTTTTAATGCACTTACTTGAGTTGAAAGAATTTCAGCTGCTTCATTATGACGTTTATCTGTAAGATCAATTCCATTAACTGATAAAATTGCATCACCAACAAATAATTGACCACATCGCCAGGCTGGCATATTTGGATGAACTTCAGAAATGACTATTGGTACACTATGTTCTCGTCCACCCTTCAAAAAAACAATTCAGGACTTGAGTCTTAAAATGTCATCTCATACAAAAAAGAAATATTACATCACAGAAATATTCATTGGTTTAACACACAGCAACAGAAACCATAAATTTCTCAAATTAAAAATATTGAATGAACACACATACTCTTAATAAACATAACTTAATCATAGCAATTTTTAATTTTTTGTGTGTTTATTTTCATAGAAAAAGATCAATTTACTTGAATTTCATATTTAAAAATTTATTCTTCAGAGGCACAAAATAAGATGGTACAGTAAATTATGAAAGTAGGTACATGTAGTACTGTTTATACAGCAAATAATGGTTCCTACATAATATTAAAAAATAATAACACCAAACAGATTTTTAAAAATAACATTACTTACAATTGAAACACAAGAAAAAAAATAGAACTAATAGAAATTTATTGTTCAGAAACCTTAGAAAATGTTCAAAACTCATACCAAACCTAATTTGCATTTAAAAAAATTAATTTTTTAAAGCTTTATCTAATAGAAACCAACATTGATAAAATTAATGATAATTTTAATGTCTTTGGATAAATATATGAAAACAAAATGATGTGTATATACAATGGGATACTTCATAAGGCAGAATATTAAGAAATTTTCACACAAAAAAAGGAAATACATATTTTAATTCTGTAAAAATATGGGAATTTTCATACTTTTTCGCTATGTTAAATGTTGGTCAAAAGAAAAAAGGCTAATGATTATTTCTTATTTCAGAGAAATTTAAATTAATAATTAATATTCTTTCAAAGAAATAATAAATATTGCTTCAAAGAAAATTATTAAATATGAAATATAATTATTAAATATTATGTATGCTACAGTAGAATAGTAGATAATTAAACAAATAAAATACACAACCCAATTCATTCATACTCCTTATTACCATTCTTATCCATATTACATGTAACAGATTGTATTATAGTTAATCAAAAAGATAAGAGATAAAAATTACAATTTACTTTAAATACTTACAGTTATAGATATACCCAGTCCTTCATTTAGACCCTTTTCTAATGTTACAAGTCTAATTTCACCAATTCCTTGAGTTTTTTTTAATTCATTGAAATCCTAAATAAAATATTATAATCACAACTTATTATATAATTTCTCTAAAATCAAATAATATAAATAAAACATAAGCATCATTAAAATTTAAAATTAAGAATGAAAACGTTTATAAAAATTCATGATTAATATTAATTTTTGTTTGACAAAAGCAATATCAACATACATTTATCAATTTAAGAAAAATTGGCACCAATAAATTAAATAAGAACAAAAATGCTTTTTAAATAGTTTTATAGCGATAAAATTATAGATTAACCTATTTTACAAACTCATAAAAATGAATTGTAATCATAGAATAACTGAATATAGGTTATTAAATATTTTCTATTAGTGCATTACAATATCAATATTCATATTAGAGAAAAAAATAACTACACAATGTTGTAGAATCTTTAAACTACGATATGTTTTACAACATATAAAGTCCTGAATAAGAGAATTTTAAACTTTAATACACAAAAAAGTAAATTCAGAAAAAAATCCTATTTTTTAAATTAGGCTAGTTAAAAATCCTATTTTTTAAAAAATTTTTTCATATAGACATATATTTAATTAATCATTATATATATATTACTGAATTAACGTCTAGTTTTTGAAATTACAATAGTGTTTTACATTTCTTTTCACGCAAATTATATTCACAATCAAATATTTTATTTGAGGAACATAAGACGCCAAACCAGAGTGAATAATTACCAAACTGATCAATAAATTGTTTTAAAGAAATTAAGTCATTAATCTTAACTTCAATATAAACTAAATATATGTATGTTGTAATTTTTACTAGTTGTAAAAAAACTGAACGTCTCAATCAACTCTTTCATGACAGAATCACTCAAAACTAATTTATATTCAGAATATGCTTAACAGCATAAAAATGAATTACAATCGAAGATTTTCAAATTAAAATGCAATAGGGAAAGGAATAAACTCTTTTGAATTTAGAATAACCATAAAATATTTATCACTCGTGTACTTTTAAATCGTTAAGATTCCTACTTTTGTTTGTTAATTAACTTATATTTGAATTTGTTTAAAACAGATAAATTTTAAAGATTATATTTCAATGTGAATTTAAAGCATTCTGCAAAAAATATTTTTAATTAAAATGCATGTATTATTTGGAAAAGATACTTCTTTTCTCTAGTCAATTTCATCAAAAATACAATTTTCTCACTAACTTAAATAGATACTCTTAACAATATAATTAGAGAAAAATGTAGAGAGCATTTATTTGAATAGATTTTAAAAAGGAAAATTGAATTTGTTTGCTACAATTTTTCCGACATTATAATATTGATTCAACTGTAACACAACTTGAAGTTGTGATAAACAGTTTTCTAAAGAAGAAAAAAAAATGTATGACTTTATTATACACTGATGAGCAAACCTTAACAAACAAAACAAACATTTCTTTTTCCATAATTTCATAAGAAATCATCTGAGACACAAAATTTAGAAATGAAAGAAATCATTTTATTCTTACACAATGACAAAGGCATAATTGTGCAGAAATCAGAAATGAATACAATGCATACGGTATGGAATCAAATAAAAAATGCTTTATTGAACTCTAAGTACTGTTCTCTAAAAGGAAGAATAAGCAGATGTTCTTCAGTATGGGATATGACTTACTCTTACTGTAATGGTTGTATCATAATGTCCCACCACACACCATATTGCCCAATAGTTCTTAAGCACCATATCAGCAACAAATTGTCCAATAGTTCTAGAGATATGAGTACCTATTCCTTAATTAGCATATGTTTCAGCTGTTGAGTGTTCATCAGGAAGATGCAATCATGCTGTAAGGTAGCTCCCTAAAATGCCTCACATGATGCGAAGTATATCAATAGAGTACATATGCCAATCTATTTTAGTGACATATTCTCTTTGACTAGCTACTGAAAGGACAACAGAAGTTCGATGTAGCTGTGCATTGTGATTCATAAAAAGACGTTTATTCCAATAGCACCTTGGAACAGGCACACATGGAGAAGAAGAATCTCCTTATAATAGCAATTTTTGGACACAGAATCTCCCTCCAAGATGCGGAGCTCAGGACATTTGTATAATACCTCCTAAAACAACAATTCCAGAACCATTATAAAAGTCTATTTCTGTGATGTTATAGGGATATAACTGTCTCCTGACTTCTCTTCAAATCAATTGGCATTGAGAATCGCTTGACACTAAAATCATTCTCATGTTTAAAAAGAAAACATCCAATTTTTGCACTTTTTGCTCCACTCTAAATGAAGGCACTGATGGCCAACTTTCAAAGAGATGTAGCATTCAAGATGGCATATAAATAGAGAGTGTCTGGACAAAGTAAAACAACACTTGCTCCCCCTTTGCTGTAAATATTTGCTGTGTAATGACACTCCCTGACTAATTTCAAGGTCTTTTTTGCCTATAGGAAAGCATATTAGGTATCTACTACAGTTGTTTTTCAGGGATGTTCACCACCCATTTTTAACAGTTATATATTTTTTGCTGGTTTGAAAACTTTCCAAATAAACGAAATGACACATTTTTCCTTTTGAACACTTCAACTGCACTAATCTTACTATGCTTTCTCCAGCTTTTAGACAATTCTTTTATATGTGTAGTCTTTTAGGTGATTTCTCCTATCCAATATTACAAGAAAGAACTCACTTGCAGTTAATGTCTTCAAATATGCTTTATCCTTCCTTTTATTGTTGTTTTGAGCTGTGAGTCGACTACTTTTGTTTTTGCATGTAATCATATCGCTTGTGACGTTTTGTTCCTGATATTTGCCTATGTGTGATCTTTCTACTGAACTACATGAAGGATAAAATATGCTGCTTAATCAATTTTATCAATATTAAGAATTCTCTTAAAGAAACTTTAATTGCTATGTTAAACTTACTTATGATATATGAGAAATATTGTTATTATACAATTATCAAAGATAATTGGAAAGATTTTATAAAATAAGAATTAATTTGTAATATATAGATAACATTTGCATTTCTAATTTTTATTAAATTATTTCAATTTGCATAACAGTAGGATTTTTATTTCATCCCAGTAAAATAAATTAACTGGTAAATAAATGTTTAATCTTCTTACTCTTAATTATTTTGCTTCTTAATATGTCAATTTTTTTTTGTTAAAGTTAAATACATATAACTTTTGAAAGAATATTTCAAACTTTGTATTGTCTTTTAACTGGGAAATCAAAACATAAATATGCAATATCACCTAAGAACAGCATTAGATTTTTTGTACAAAATTATATATTGGTTGGTAAAATTATTTGAATAATAAATTTCAACTTATAAAAAATTCACCATGAATACATAGCGGTTACTATTTCAAAAGAGTATCAAAGATAAAAAATATTTTAACAAATAAATATTTTATCAAATTATTTTTGATGAATCATATATTTATTGCACATATTATAAACATATGAAAAAAATAGATTACAAGCATATACATTATATATTTACAATCACATTAATTATATGTTACATTAGTTGATAGGTAGATTTTATATTCTAAAAATTTATACAAATTTGTAAAAAGCAATATCATATTTGTACAAAAATTTCAAATTTTAATGTGAAACAGTTTCTAACATTTAAATGACATGAATAATTAATAGAAAAAATTTATTTTTCAATAAAATCAATTTTTCATGTCATTTAGGTGTTTAGATGTGTATCATTTAGATATCAACTTCGTTAACAATGCAAGTAAAATTTTGCGTTGTTTAAAGCTCTACTAAAATTTTGCTTTATGTAGCTAAATAGTAATACTACAGTTCCAATTTCAAATTCTTTAAAATTTAATATGGTAGATTATTTCTCCTATTAAAATAATACTGAAGAATATTCTGAACCTTATATTTGAGCAAATATAATACTTTCTTTTCATTTGGTAAAACAAGCTAAGGAATTGAAGAATGAATACAAGTAAATAAAATATGTATAACATTATTTCACCCAAAAATTACTTTGTTTTAAAGTGGCTCCTTTTGTTATTTATCCTTGATATCGGTTTTATTTATATATAGATATATATAAAACTTGACAACAATATATAACAAAAATAGAATGATAAAATTTATAGCATTATTTGACTATTACATAAATCAACTTCAATAATTCAAAGCCCTTTGTGATGAAAGTTCAATAAATAAATTAAGATAATTTTCTCTAGAAAATAATTTTTTTTTTTTTAATATTATGAATAAGAATATAGTTTACATAATACAGAATTCACATACATGGCCTGGTGGAGATAGTAATTTACAGTCAAATCCTTTTTGGGCACGACAAGCACGAATAACAGTTTTGTGTCGATGAAGGTGTATTTCTGATTCTAATTGTTCCCATAACCGATTATGATCACCACATTTCATATCTCTACCAAGTAGTTGAATTTGTTGAATCCTATTTTGTCAGAAAAATAAAAGAAATATAATAAACATATTTATAAATTAAAGCAATCAAAATTTTAAAGTATAAATAATATTTTTCAATTAATATGTATACACATAAACTTTGATGGCATAATGGTAGCACTTGGGCTTCAATGGCACAAGTCTGAGTCTGAGGATCTATTTCCTGACAAGGTTGACTCAGCCTTTCATATTTTCAGTGGGCCAAAAAAACTCAGTAAGAAATATAGTTGGAAACAAAACACTAGGAGTTTTGGGTAAGCCTAACAATCTAACCGAAATATATGATTCACACCCCAGAGCCCGTTCAAGAAAGAAGATGTGTAAGCACTGTAACCTTTGGTTAACCAATGAGCTGCCACTCCATAGAGTTTAGTTTATTCCTACAAATACTATAATATTAATATTCAACCATTTCTGATATAAATCGCAAAATATATAAAAATACTTCTTTTTATCTTAATTTTGTGTACATTTCAAAATTCTCATATCTAGATAATCATGGTTTCTAATCAAAGTCATGTCAAAAATTTAATTACTAAATTTTTTATAAGTGCAAAACTTTTTATAAAATAAATAATAATTTTTCTGTGCAATAATGATATTAGATATAACAGAAGAAATATGTAAATATAATGATGTAAACTGAAGATTCATAATATTTAATTGAATAACACCTGAGATCAGAGATAATGAGTTTAATCCTTAGCCTAGACATTAATGGTCACATTGATTATGACTTATGATGATTATCCCCATATGAATATTATTTGAGGATTAGATGAATTCGTGTCAGCTTTTAAGGATTCTAAAAGGTTTCATAAGAAAATTCTAAGTAAAATAATAAAATATGTAAGAAAAATTTAATAACAGTATTCAAACTAAGTTTCTTTAATAGTAATAAATGTTTAAACACAATTGTAATAATATTTTTCAAATGTAGATATAAAATTGAATCCTCAAAGAACAAAACTAATTTCATAAATCATAAGAAATTGGTTCAAAGATATTCTTTTTTTCATTTGAAGGTAAATAACAAAAATTGCACTAATGGAAGAATAGAATCGAAAATGCCATGTAATATACAGCAATGAGCTTATCAAATTTAAGCTCAGAAAGTACTGTTATCAAAGTTATGAATGTGAACTATATATTATAAAGCAATAAAAGAAAGATTCCATAACATATAATATTCTTAACTTTTTCAAACAAATATAAAATACTGCACAAACATTTTCATGCTTTCACAAATAAAATATAACACAATAATAGTTTTTAAAATAATAGACAGTTATTTTATAATGGTCTATTTTTTTAGACAGTTATAATTATTGTGTTAATAATAAACAATACTGTAATAGTAATTATATGGGAAGATTGGTACACTCTGGTATTTTCATGTTCTTAGAAAAATATATAATTAAGTTAGGAAACTATTTGGCATCTTGATTTAATAGATATATAGATAAAACAGTATTTTTCCATTACCTAAATTTACATTTTATACTGTAAGCAAAAAGCAATATATAATTTAACAATTTAAATTCTATAGTAAAAAAATTATGATATAGTCATAAAATAGAAAATAATTTTGCTAAATCAATTTTATCAACAATTAAGCAACTTAAAATTACCTTCCAGCTAATTCCTTTTCTAAGTATTTTGCAGCTAATCTTGAACCGAAAAGTTCACTTTGAAGTGCAACATTGCAGTATTTAAGGATTTCATTTTCTTTTCTAAGCTGATGTATTTGAGATTCTGTTAAGGATTCTTTGTACACTTTAGATCGATAAATTTCCATTTCTGATTCCTGCAAATACATAACAAATAATTTCAATCAATGTGCTAAAAATTAAATGCAATTTTAATTTCCTTAAAACTTTATATTCATTACAACATATAAGCTTTTAAATTCATTAAGACATACAGTTGTATGTTAATAAACAAAGGTTTTTATGTCATAAATATAAATGTTAATGTTTCAATTTTTCTTAAATTTTTAAAATACAGAATGGCATGTTAAGAGTATAAGAATGATATATTAATAGTATTATACAAAAGACATTTATATATAATATTAAAAAAGGCATAAATTTTCAACAAAATAGTTATTTATAAAAAGTCAAAATACATTAAATTTTAATGTATAAATATATTATTCATTTAACAAAATCTATAACTTTAAAGATTACATAAATTTTAATTACAACAAATTTATGATGGATAAATAAATTAATTAGCATAAATATAATACCATACAATTATATGACATATGTATACACAATTGTGATCAACTGTGTTTTTAATGCGAATTTTTCATCCCATTGTTTTCAGAAATGGTGAATGCCATTGAACAAAGAAAATGCATTAAATTTCGTTTACACACAAGAAAATTTTAACACAATAAGATTAATCTAAGAAGCTCAATGATGGTTCAGATTTTTTTTTAAAGCTGGTCAAATAATCTATTGGACCATAAACTTTAAGTAATATTTAATATCTCGATTGAATCATGGAATTATTTGATGATAATTTGACAGTAATAAATATTTCTTGAATAAGTTCCAATATCATTCAGTACTTGGCAGGCAGTTGTAAAAAAGAAAAATCTATTTTAAGTTGCGACACATCACATTTCGAATTGTTCTCAGAATTTTGAATTTGTTCCAAAATCAATAATATCCCAATCAATCACAAATATCAATGAGATATACAGATAAAATCTAATTAATATCTAGATATCTATTATATTTAGATCACATCTCAGAGATATTCAAAATTCAAATGTCCATGGACATGCAAAACTTGGATATTGGATTAGATATCAAACATCATTTTGACATTAGTTATCTTGCAGAGATGTCTCATAGATTATTAAAACTCTTGAAAATTGGATATCTATATTTTGTAACAGCTAGATATCTAACAGACATCAGAAATCTAGTTATTGTTAGACATCCTACTAATATCCAAAGAGTAGATATCATGTACTGGATGTCAACTGTGCATCCATGGAAAGTTGTACTTTCATAAGCAAAGAGACTGAATTCAGAAAAGGGCATTACTATAAATTAAATTATTTCAAACTAAAATAAGGTAGAAACAATCATACTAATTAATCTCTTCTACTTGGATGTTAATTCTTATTATAGATTGCAGACAAAATGAGTAAACATATAAACACTTTTGGAAGTGTTTGCTGAGTTTTCTAGCATTTGATAATTTTACTTTATTTTGAATGCTATAATAATTGATTAAATATATCGTTTTATACTTCAAGACGACTTACTAACAACTAAATATTGACAAAATGTTAATAAAACATCTTAAATTCTAAGCTGGTTTAGTACTGCTCGTTAAAAAATTGGTTTTATTGTTACAGCTAAAATAATTATTATATATATATATATTAAATATCTTAACTATTTTTAATTAAAAATAAAAATTTCTTTTACAGAAAAAACATTATTTTTGTTTTAGATTTTGTTATATATTATTGCAACTTAGAGAATATTTTTTCATTTTTGTTTATGTTTGATCATCATTTATAGATTGTATTGAGTAAAAATGTTTGAAATTTTTTTAAGGAACTATAAATTTAATTGTTTTAAATTACAAACTCTGTATGCCAGTTATTATAGAAAAATATTAGCATTTTTGTGCGCATGTGATTTCTTAACAAATTAAGGTGTCAATTTCAAAGATTTATAATTATACTTAGTTTAGCAAACAAATTTAAACACCCTCAGAGATAAAAATAAATATTAGTTTATGTGATTACTAAATTTTAAAATTAATATCTAAATAAATCTCAAAATATACTGAATTATAGGTACATAAAGCTTTACAAAATTTATTTTAGATTTACTGTCAAAATACAGTGGATCCAAAAAATTGATGCAAATATTTAGCTAAATTAAATAAAAATTAGAAGTAATTTTAAAATAAGTATTTTAGAACATATAATTTAAAAAAATGTGGATCTGTTTATTAGCTGAAATAAGAATATGAATATTAAATTTACTATTTTAACCCAAAAATCTACTTAAATGGACAACCTAATTGTAATATTATACTGGCACATAAACAATTATATTTAGCTCAGTATAAGAAGTCTTAAATGTTTATTATTTTTGGGTGCAAAAGCCAAAAAGTAATTGTTAGTATGAACTCTAAGAAAATATTAATATTTTATAAAAATAAAAGTCCCATATTTACTACATAAATTTCCGTTCGCTCAAAATCGTGTTTAGTGTCACTTTTTCTCTGACTGCCAAGATTTTACATAAGTACCATGTTTTATAACATTTAGGAAATTTCCTATAGTTCATTTTTGACATTTCAATGCTGCAGTTAGACAGCCAGCTCGATTAGCAAGTGTAAGGCTATAATTTGTAGATTTTGTTGTCTCAAACATAGTAAATTCAAATTGGAAGAAAATTTTAAAAATTAAATTGGGTATTATTTATCAAAAATATTGCCAAGAATTCATAATACATTGCAGTCTTACTTTTTACAATGTAGAATTTATATTTGAAGCAGAAATTTACTATTATTCATTTTATTTTTTACCAAATATTTCATGAGTTCAGGTTATATAACAATCTCTTATGTTATTAAGTTTCTATTTGAAATTAAAAATTTTCGATATTCACAAATAGTAATATAAATCTATTATAACACAGGATTTTACTTGATATTAACTTGTTGCATTCAAGCATTAAAGTTATATTATTTACTTATGAGGAATTACAAATTTCATCATTCTTAAAACTGGGTTTTTATAAAGTCAGTGAAATCTCAAGCTTTAAATTTTGGTTTATTTTATTGGATTAAGTTCTAAAAACTTTGGGTGGTTTTTCAAATGGATTTATTTTGTTAAAAGGAAGTCTTTTAGTTTTAAATTAAAGATTTTGTTCATAATTAATACTTTTATTTTCTAATTGTCTAGCTGTTTCCTGAGTCTTACATTCTCTGTTATATGTAAACAAATTATTATCACATCAGTTTATATATTTTTATTTTGTAATGATGCTGCAATTGAATTTTGGATTAAGTAATAAAGTTGATTTAAGAAAATTATTTTCGCTAATAAATTAATATCAATCCTATGTAATGAGTGAACAATAATGTCAGCAAAAGAATTAATCTTTTCTGTGATTATTTTTCATTTTTAAGTTCTTTAGAGTATTTTGTAACACAGGTTACTTTTTTAAGAATAAACATCAACCCATTTTTAACTTTCCTCCCAGAAGTATTTTCATAATTATAAAAACAAGAAAAATACTTTGAAAATATTTGTCACTTATAATAAAAAATAATGTATGTTTATTTTAGACTTCATTTTTCTAATTATTATATATTATTATTTTTAACTTCATTTTATCTGTGGGGATATTTTTCTTCTATTTCTATTTTCCTTTTCTTTTGCTATCGGCATGTTTGTTGACCAATTGATTGGCAAATATAATATCATACAAGGATTTTGATGTTCTTTATTTTAGAGCTTACTTATTTTTAAATTGGCATTTAATAACATTAAACTTTTTAATATAACATCTGTAATCTATTTAGGTTTATTTTGATTATTATTTATCCCTTTTCATGCAGTTAATTGTTGGCCAGTATTTTATCAGATGAAAAAACTTAAAATAACTTAACCATTGTTAAGGTTGACAATATTATCAACTTTACAATAGGTGTTTTGTGAAGATCTGCAGCTAAATTTATTGCCCAATAGTACTTTGTTAATAGAGGTGAGCACAATTTTTTTCTCATTTCTGTTGACAGAGATATATTTTGCATGTAGATTAGATTTTAATTTACAAATTTTACATTAATGAATGATTATAGTAACCTTTTATCAAGTGATCCTTAAAATGATTTTAATTGGCATTTTATTAAAAATACAAATGACAAAATATAGGTGTTAATAATTTTTAATCATATAAATGTTTTATTAGATTATTTTTCTTTCTTACTAAGGCATCAGCAAAGTGGATTTTTCTGTTGGAAAGGGAAGAACATCTTAGAGGTCACTTGCTAATGATGTTTTCTTTAAGTAAAAACATTTTTCTTTAATAAACATTGCTTTCTCACAATCATTTGATTTATGTTTAAAAAATAAAACTGTTTTAAAATAAGTACATTATAATTGTGCATACTTTAAGAGTTAATACCTCTTTAATAATTTTATTAATTTAAATAATTTTAAATTAGAATAAAATATAAGATCTAATAGTGATCTCAAAAGATTTACAATAAACATTGTAAAATTCCTTATTCATATAAATTAGCTCAACTAGAAAAATATATGAATTAATTAATTATATCAATGAAATACATTAAATGAGTTTTAAATTGGTTTTGAGAAATTTTTCATGAAAATTGTACTGTAAATATTAAACTTTTTAATTAAAAATTTGAAAAGACATGTGACTTTAACTTTTTTATTCCGCAAATGAAACTTAATAGCATTGTAAATACATAATACATTTCAATAAAAATTTCTATCACACAGTGCAATTTTATTCTTTTAAATAGGTCTTAAGGTTTTCTTTGAAAGAATGTTTATCATTGAATATGGAAAAGTAAGTATACTGTTTGGCAATCTAAAAGTTTCACCGAATTTTTTTCATGTAGTCATACATCTACACATTATATATTATCTTAAAATTTTCAAAAGCTTTTTACTGCTTAGTATTTTTAAAAATTTGTATAGTTAAAGTCATTAGATTCAAAAATAACATTTTCAATATTTAATTTTGGTGGTAAGAAACAGAAGCTAATTTAAACTCAGAAATAAATTTAATAAATATGTTGTTGTTAATGACACTTGGCAACACCAAGCCCGCCCGTCACAGAGACTAGGCGAATGAAGTCAGACTTCCATTTTTTTAATAGAGCACCCTCTTATGAAGGTGGAAGTACGACTTTTGGCTCACAGATGGCAGCACCACCTGAATCTTCCAATTTAGAGATTGAAACCAGTGAAGACCCAAAGCCTGGCTCCAACCACCCCCAGAGGTATTAATTTGTAATGGGAACATAGAGGACATTGCGACCCGACGGACTTAACGTGCCCCAGTCGTCATTAATGAACACGATGGATCTTCGCTTAAGCCGGGATTCAAACTCACCACCGTTTGGTAACGAGAACAATGCCCTAACCAACCAGGCCACCACGGCCATGAAAATAAATATGTACATGTATGTATTATAATGAGATTTAAAAACAAAATATATTTTATTATGTGCATAAAACTGATAAGTCATCTCGAAAATCTGTAATTTAATAAAAAAATTTAAGAACAGGTATAAAGAAATAAATTCCCATTTGTTGACCACATATATTTTGATTTTCATTCAATGCTTATGCAAAAAAAAAAAAAAAAAAAAAAAAAAAAGCTATTTTTTTTTTTAGAAAATATTTTGACTTTTTCAATTTTCAAGAAAAACAGCATATATTATTGATAAAGTCACTCTGAGAGTTTAATTTTGATGTTTGCTCTAATTCAATTGCTTTAAAAAGTTCGATTAAAAATAAAATTTTGATTTTAATTTTAATGATTTGAAAAATAACTGAATGCATTCATAAATTATTAATATATCATACAATTAAGTCATTCCATTTAAACTTTTAATATTAAAAAAATTATTAAAAAGACATTTTTTTTATTTTTTTTTAAATTAAATATTTAATCAATAAGGCAATAAATGAGTTTTTGTAATGATTCAAGAATATTTTTCCGAAACTGCTATGTAATATTTCAAAATATTGTCGAATAAAAATTTTCTAAAAATTATGAAAACATTTCAATAGAAATTCTTTTTAATTTTTAACAATTCTGGTATATTTATAGTTATTAAAACATTAAAGATATCAAAAGAATATCCAGTTTGATTTGATTTGGACCTATGTGATAAAATCACACAAATACTAGTATAAATAAATTATTTCATAAAATATCATCCATGGATTATAATTTTCCATAACACAAAACAAAAAATTGTGTAAAAAATGTTACAACTAAATAAAATAAGTTTCTTAATGAAATAATATTATTGGAAAAACTTGGCTATTGAAATACTTTATCAAAAAATGTTATAAAAATAATTTATATATATTTTATGGGACAAAAATCAGGATACAGTGATAAAGAAGTTTTTATTTTGGCTAAAGAAAGCTTCGAAAATTCAAATCAGTGTAGTCTAATTTGTTATCAATAACAATGCTCTTCATAAAGATACTGAACACCAACTAAATTTCATCATTTATGAATCAATAAAATATTTTAACATTCCTGGAGTAAGAACAAAGAGCATCTTAAGTAATAGCTATCAAATAGTATCATATAAATTGACTCAGCCTCAACAACATTTAGCGAAAATTGGCTAAGAATTAGGGTGCATTTTTACGATTTTTGATTTTGGAGTAAAATAATGACTGGTATTCAGAAATATGTAAATATTTTTTTAAAATACAGCCATAGGAAAATTATTTTAGAACTTTTAACAAATCTTCAAAATCTTTCATCAAATGCTACAGCTTTAATCATGATGTCATATTGTATACTTGATGGAATTACTACAAAGTGTTTGCCAAATGTAAGACTACAAAACACTATCCAGCATCCTAAATCATGTTAAAAAAATTTTATTTGGTTATTGGTACACTATTTATGAATACTGATTTAATATTGTGAATAATGTTGAGGAATGGTAATGTGGGTTTTTCTCCTCCTAATTAACTGTATTAGAGTGAGATAAAACCTTAGAATAATTCTTAAAAACTATATTTAGTTTAAGAGTTCACCTTGGTAAATATTTTATTATTCTACCATTTAAGTACATTTTTTAATAGATAATAATAACATGAAAAAATGTCTGATTTAGCCAAGAAATTAAAAATATTCAGTCATTACTTTGAATTAGTCAAATTCCAAAAATAAATCGTTTATCAAAGAATAACATTTTTATTATAAGATATTTTAAAATTTTTGTAAGGAAAATCATAATTATTTGGTAATAAGTGGCACATCAACTGTAGATTTTGTCACTAGAAACTGCGACATGCAGAAATAATAATCCCCATATGTCAGTGTCTACTTTATAAGTCTGTAACTAATAATCGAACTGACACTACTCCTATTCAGTCTTTAAAAACCACTTCTGCCCCTTGATTGCCACTGAAATAAATATTTTCAGCATTCTTTTCTTTGAGAAAAACTAGAATGAAAATTTTTTATTTGTTTTTCTAAAGATCATATATTCACATATTTCATAATCTTGAGCTAGTTTAGATACTCAGCAACTAAGATTTTTACCTTTAAGTACTACAAAAGGCAGAAGGGATGGCTCCTTTATGTATTAGGGAACTAAGAAAGAATATCATTGTAGCCTTTTAAAGTGGATCATCATAATTTAGAAGAAGGGACCAAACAGAAGACCATCTGATTTTGACTTAGCTACCCTCAAAGATATCCTTTTATAGGGAGGTCATTATGACCACTACATACTTAATCTGTCCTAGCCGCCATTAGTGAACACAACATAACTTCAGTTGGGTTAGGATTTGAACTCACTACTTCCCGATAATGAGAATGACATCCTAACCAACCAGACTACCATGGCCTACTCATAAGTTTTAAACAAGTATTTCCATGAATTAAATTAGAAGTTTTCACATTTACTGTTTATTTATTGATTACTTAAGCAAATTTGAATTTAAATAATAATTTGTGTTCCATATAAAAATAATTAATAATTTAAAGTTCCACTTTATTTTTTTAATTCCTTAAGTAAAATTGTTTCTGAAAAATTATTTTCTGTGATCTTTCACCATATCCATTTAAAACATAGATATTTATAAAATATATAATTCACATTTTATTAATAACATTAATTTACAAGAAAAGGCTAGAAAAGATTACCAATTTTTGTTTGATTACTTCAGAATCATCTGCATGTCCCATTTGTGCAGATACTTGCAACTGTGCTGAATGAAGTTGAAGTAGTAAGTGTTGTAATTCTTTTTGAAGAGACAATTTGGAAGCTTGAGCTTCACACAATTCCTGTCGAACTGTAGCCAATTCTTTCTAAAAATGGATTACAATTAAATTACATTATATAATTCCTGTTATTAAAACATGATATAAAAAATTTCACATGAAAATATTCTAAGAGGAAACATTTATATACAGATATAGAAAATAATTTTTTGAAATTAACAATTACTTATGAAGCAATAATTAATTTTAGTGCACCATAACTTGCTATAACCTTCACTTATATTAGAATAAAAGATAAAAAAATGTAATTAATATTGAGTTTGATAAATCCATAAAAACTTATTAGAAGTAATTTCATTCACAACAAATAATTATAAGGAATAAAAAAAATTAGTTTGAAAAATTTTCATTAGTATCTTATTTTTATTTTTTTATATTAAATTTTACTCTAACTAGATTCACCTATGTTCTTAATACACACATTTTTACTTCTAATTACACTAAGAAGCTATTGTTTAATTACATGTATATATGAAAAACTTCTATAAAAACGTGCCCAATATATATGTATAATCTTATGTTTAATTATAATATTAATTTATATAGTGCTTATATAATAGTTAATAAAACATATCTCACAAGAACTAAGCTTCAACAATGATTAAACTTCACTTTCATGAGAAAAAAAATAAATAAAAATAACATTACTTACAAAAATTTTGAAAAAGTAAAATTATACACACTCAGATTTTTTTTTTTTTTTTACCTAATATAATTTTTAAGTAGCATTAATTTGTTTGAAATCTTATCAATTAAGCTTGAAATAAGCGAAGGATTTTCCAATTAAATTTTTATTATAAATATAATATTTTATTTTTAAATATTAAAGTAAACAAAATTGTTTTTATAAACTAATATTTACTTATAAAAATAGTTTTGTTAACTTTATATTTTTTTAAATATAAGTCCACAAAAAAAAAATATACATGAAATTTACTTTCAGCATTTAAGAGACAAGTCTTAAAAAATGAAATTATAATCTAAGCAGTCATTTTGCATTTTCAACTTTGCTTTGAATAGTGAAGTGTGTTTTTGTTGTGTTTCTATTTTTTATAGTAAGAATTTAAATAAAGTTTTAAAAAAGAAACATCAATTGTAAAAGTAAATGATCTAAAATATTCACATAATTTACAATTATTTCAATGAAAAAAATGTTTAAATATATATTTGAAATAAAATATTTAAATAAACATAAATGTTTAAAAATTGACAAAAAAAATTTATTTCTTAATAATGCAAAAATAATCATAATTAAAAATAAATAAAAATAACAAATTTTCACTCAGTTTATAGCAGCATTGATTGAAAATCTCTCAAATTTTGACATTAGAATTCTGCTTTAAAAGAAGTGCAAATAGTTAAATTTCACTGAAACTCACATAAAATCATTTTAAAAATCTTTTCAGCATTTTCTTTCAACAATTATTAAAATATAAATATTTGGAATTTTAATGAAAATAATCAATTTTAAGGTAATTAAATTATTAGAGATGTTTGTAAAACATACACCACTTTATAAATAATAAATAATTCCAATCTCATTCATTCGCAAATGATTTCGTTTGTCATCAAAAACTGTATCACCACAATTCGTCCTGCACTCTTTAGATTACCCACACACATACACAAATTCTAAGAAAATCTCTTCAGTAATTTGAACAGTCTCCACCTCTACACTACATTCACAGTGAGTGATAAGTTATGGCAGAAATGAACCCATTTGCTAATCTGTTGTCACAGAAGTGCTCATCCCAACGCCGGCGGTCTTCCTTAAAGTGACACGATATCTTATTACTTAGGCGAGGGAGAGAAAAAAGCCGCATTTTAAGAGCATCCGCGACTACCGCAAGACGTCACACCAAACTCCTGACACTTTCCAGACCTCACATACACGTGATTACGAACGAGCACTCGAGGAATGTCCCCCCATCCTTTTCCTTTCACACCAGAACACGATGACATAAAACGTAACTAGCAGACACTCTACCAAGAGGTCAAATGTGAGCACAGACGATCCGATAAGATTCTCAAAACAGGAGAGAAAAAAAAAAGCATTTCACAATTTTGTTTTTCTTTACTATTGGTTGCTATTTTTTGAAACCAACATGAAGTGGCATTGTCAGGCAAACCCGGCGAGATGTGGATCTCTTTTGCGACTCTTGCTGGTTTTTCTGCTATGGAGATCAGATTCCGCATGTGGAACAAGTTTGATGAAAAGAATAAGAGACAGACAAAATGCAGATGATTCTCTCAGAGGCTTAGATATAAGCGGAGAAACATGGCTACGCGTTCCACCAGCAATTCAAGACGTACTAATGTCCATAGATGACAAACTCCGAAGCTTAGACACTTTCGGTTACACTCTGAAATTAGCCAGGTTCGATTTTTCTCTAGAGCAATTAGTGAGAAGAATGGAGAACGTAGAGTCAAAACTTGGAAGACTAGAAATAAAATTTGATGCTCGTATGGAAAAAGTGGAGGAAGCCGTCATCAGTAAAGACATCAAGGAGGAATTCTCAAATGAACATCTTTCTCGGAGAATGGAAACCCTCAATGAGAAAATAAACAACAAGGCAGCTTATCTAGATGCTAAACTTGACATCAAACTTGAAAGGATTATGAGTAAGTTGGAGCTCCTCGAAAGAGATTTACACAATTCCGTAGATGATATTCTCGAACGTCTCGTTAAAGGTGAAGAAAAATGCATCTTTATGGAAAACGAAATAACGAAACAAGACGAAAAACTTGATGTAATAAATCGACATGTGTACGAAACTGAATCCTATTCGAAAGGAGAGTTGAGCAACCTCATAAACGAAAAATTTGACATTCTAAATACTGAAATGACCAACGTTAAAAATGTTGTCCAAATGAAGGAAAATACAAGTGAAAAGGCTTGGTCGGATATTAAGACAAGTGTCTCTGGTACTAGAGAGCGTGTTCTAATGCTACTCCAAGACAGTAACAACAAAATTGACAATCTTTCAGCTAGTTTTAACCATGACGAACGAAGCAGAATCAATATGGATTTATGTGATGTAAATCGAGCAGTAACGCAAGAGCAAATAGAAAATCTCACAGCTATATTAGAGAAAGCAATGAGCATTGGGGAAGCAAAATTTAAAGAGCTTGACGCTGATGTTGAACAATACACGAAAAAAGTTATAAATGGAATACAAGAGCTTTGGAAAACTTCAGATGAATTAAAAATTGACCTATCCCATACTCTAGAGCAAGGTAGCAAAACGAGAGAAATGGTGCGACGAGAATTCCAGAGGCTACATGAACAAATTGAACCTTTACCAAAGCTGGAACCAAAACTCACCAACATAAGTGAAGATCTGGATAAGAAAGTCGTGGAATTGAGCACAACAGTAGACAACAGCTTCGCTACACTTCTCGTGGCTCAGAACACATTCATCGATTCCTGCAAGCGAATTCAACAGGAAGAGACGCATGTTTTTGACATTCTGCAGCAAATCGTGTACGAAATGAGAAATCGTTCCATATCAGATATCCACAGAATTAGTTCGGAGCTTCACATGCAAAGTTTCCAAATAAACAAATCGATATCTCATGTATTAACAGCAGTTTTATTAACTGGAAATATTACATCGAACGCATTAAATGATTTGTTATCAAGGGTGAAACAAAGAGATCAATGTGTTGATAGAAACATTAGTAATGATCATAAACAAATAAGTGAAGAAAAAAACGGTTTTGCACAAAATGATCCATTAGCAGTAATGCAAAAAGATTCAGACATAATGTATGATAATGAACCATATCAAATGAATGAGTCAACAATGAATTTAAATGAATATGAGGATTATCAACTGTCAGAAGCTTATTATCCAGGTAATATTTAAATGAATTTGGTCATGTGACTTTAGAAAATTCGTTGATAATACGTGAAAATTTTAAAAGTAATAAAGCAACAATATAGAAATATAATTATAAAGAACTCTAATCTATTTATTCATACTTGTTTTCTCTTTAATACATTTATCAATTTTAAAATCTGAAATATATAGAGAAAATTCTATAATAATTTTTAAACACAATTTTAGAATTTCACAGATATGGTTTCAGTGTTTCATATATACAGTATATATAGTAGTTTTTATTTTAACTTTTAAGTTTAAAATAACGTATTAAATCAAAAACAAATATTAATTTATGTTGTTATAATAAATATTTATTATAATAAATATGCAAAAAGTAATAAATAATGGATGAAATTTTTTACACCTTCTACAAAACACTGTATAAGTTTGTGCAGTCCGATATCCATCCATTTAAAGGATAACTTGATTTTTGCAATTTAAAATTATTTCTTTAAATGAAGTGTTAAAAATCACCTCATGTTGAATTTTTGCCTCATTTAATAGAAGATTAAAAACGTTTTGAATTTTTTTTAATAGCAATAATTTCTTGATAAATTGCAAAAAAAGTTATATTTTTATGTGTATGAGAATTATCAAATAAGATCAGAGTATTGAAAATATTTCCATTCTGTTATTTTAATTAAAACATAATTTACCATTACACTTTCCAATATTTATTTTGAGAGAAAATTTAGTAGGAAAAACTACATTTTAAAATATTTTCCCTAATGATTATTAATTTTTAGTAAGAAAAATAATGAGATTTTAATAAATGAAAATTTTTCCATTAAAATTATACTGAGATAGATATACATTATCGATTCCTATTTCAAGAACAATAATATGCCAAATCAACTATATATTATATCTTTATTTTGAAACGATACGTTATTTTTTGTCCCTTGTAGAATAAATAATTTAAACATAAATAATGGCACAATATTTATAATTTGATACAATTTAAAATTAAATAAAAGTACAATAATCACTTTAAAAATATTTAAATAAATTAAAAATACCTTTATTGTTGTTAACATTTCATTCCAATATTTGGATATAAAACAATATTTCTCCTATTTTACAACACAAAATATAAATTTAATAGGAAAAAAAACCCTTACATAAATTATCAAAATAAATAAGTTTTTCTAGCAAAAAATATTTACATTTTTTTTACTTCATTTTATTAAATAAAATTGTCATTATAATAGTTTCACTAAAATATGTACAATATTAAGTTTCTACTGAGGGGAGAAACTGGAATTTTGAATAAAATATTTCAAATAAAAACCAAATATTAATATAATTTGATTTGTTTCTAAGATTTATTTATTTCCATAGGGCAAGTCATTTAGTTATTGCTAAGATAATCACCTTTCAAGGAAAATAATCATAAAAATATTTTCAAATATTGAAAATACATTCAAAAGAAGAAATATTTATTCAAAATTGTAGTAAATTACATTTAATATTTTAGAATTCTATAACACAAAAATTTAAAGTGAACACTTTTTTTCTATAGCTTAATTAAACTAATAAAAGTGCTATCTTTAAAATGTCAAGTTATTCTACTGATTTATAATAAAATGTCAAAAATTGCTTATTTACCTAGAACCAAAAATAAATATTTTTTATATACGTTTTTTTAATAGAAAGTTGTTTGCTCAGTTTAAAAAAAAATATATTATACTTATAATCAAAACAATATTGCCTGATTGCCGGGGAAATGTTTTACAAGAATGAATATTAAAATCACAAAATTCTAGCATTCATTTTTTTTTTTAACTTAAAGGTCTAATCAAGAAAATTTATTACTTTATAATATGTGCATGTATCATATTTAATATTTATTGATTTTATATAACGGAAGCATAATGTTTCCAAAAGATAAATATTCTATTAGCTGGTATTTATGAGGTTATAAATAAATAACATTTTATCAGTATAAAAAATTAATAAGCATACAATTTTAAATATACTTAAAAGAACCAAGGAACTAGACAACTTTCAGTTTTCTTATTTAGTAAATTGAAAATATTGATCAAATAATTAGGCTAACCACCATTAGTCTATTTAGGTAAATTAAATATTTATTTTATTTCGACTAAATGTTTCAGAAAATTAGAAAGCAATTTTCGTTTGACTTCACATTATTTTGGCCTAGGTATATATTGTCCATAATAATGTGAGAATTAAAAAATTTTATATGATGTTAAGTAAAGCAATTGAAATTAAATTGATTTTTAGTAAATATTATAATCTACATTAAAAATTAGATGGAAAAAATGTAAACAAATTAATCCTTAATAAAGGAAAGGAAATACGTCATCAAAAACAGTCGGGAAATATTTTTATTATATATATATATATATATATATATATATATATATATATATAT
>JAPDSC010057145.1:152018-176234 GCA_026290005.1 Latrodectus geometricus | reverse complement strand
ATATATATATATATATATATATATATATATATATATATATATATATAATAATTGAATTCGCACGTGCAATATTTCCCAAACTCCAAACATATTCCATGCGCGATATTTCACAAACTACTTAAGAATAATACATATTGCTAAGATGTTATAAGAAGAATATAATGATGTTATAATGAAGAACATTATTCATAAAATAAGAACGGTAACATCACGATTCGTTGAGTAGTTAACTAAATGAAAATAATGTGTCAGTTTCAAAATGTATTGGCTGAAGTAGAAGTTTCATAGCAATTTTTTTTATTAAATAAAAAAAAATAGAGTATGAAAAATTTTTAAATTTTAGGAAGTAGTAAAAAATATGTGGATATAAAAGCATGACTAGCTTTTTTTTCCTATGGTCACTTTTTTGTATATGACAGTTAATTTGACCAGAACCTACAGTTAAAAATGAATCCAGAGCAGCAAACACATTTGAAGTGGAAATCAACTTACTAATTTCTTAACTTATTTCCAGAACATTAGCCATCCCGCCAAAATTGTCTGTAAAGGAGTATCAGTATTTCCTTTTCAATATGTTACAAATCATTTATATTTTAGATTTTGTATTATCAAGAGAGAAATATATTTTAATTACTTCAAACAACTATTAAAGCATTTGTATTTAATTATTGTGTGTCTGAAACATCAATGGGATTTGTTTCAACAATTATTTTTCTATTTCACGTATTTATTGCAGCAAAGAAGACACAAACTTTAAAGAAATATCATTAAGTGATTCAATAATAAAAATCAAGAGTATTATAGAACCCCTTAAAGATATTGTTCATATAGTTAAGTGATTCATTTAACATTTTAATGTATAAAAAACTAAAAAAAAAATACTGAAATAATTTTGAAATTAAAAAAATATATATCATTTTTTCTCAAGGTCCAAAAGGGTATAAAAATATTTCAATACACAGCAAAAAATGAATTAAATATAGAGAATTTGGACTTGAATTCTTGGAACAAAATTAATATAAATGAATACAAGAACATAAATAAATTAAAAAGGTTGGTTTTGTTTTGTTGGTCACTTAACTATCAATTCTTGCACACTTAAATTTTAAAGAGACTCAATTTAGATCTCTATATATTTAAAATATTAAATAAGAACTTACTTAGCATTTAAACTTACCCGCATACAAATTTGCTTGTAAAAGCTTAAGAAATTATGTAATTAAGAAATTTACATGGTTTATAGTTAAATGAAGAATTTGAAAATTATAATACGTCGTTTAATTTAATTTAGTTGATTAATTCGAGTACTATCAAATCGAAATAGATTTTTGTAGATCAATTCGATATGAATTATGAAGAGAGATTGGTGGGTTGGTTAGGTTTCGTGGTGAAAATCCAAAGAAGGACAAGCAGTGCCACAATTAAATTACGCAAAAATTACATTTTTTTCAAAACCCAAGCAATAATTTTGATGAGAGATTGTGAAGAGAGAATATTTTTCGTAAAATACTCGGTTTATCTGCCAATCATAATTTAGTTATTATTTAGCAAACAGTTTAAAAAGAGGAAATACAAAATATTTAACAAAATTTTACATGTTACATAAAAATTACGCTACTAAAATTGCTAATATTATATACACATTTCATTTTACACAACCATCGCTAAACTGTGTGAATACAAAATTTTATATAAGTTATATAATAAATTAGAAAATGTAAAAAAACATTAATTTAAACGATTTTATAATTTAAAACTTGTCATGTTCTAATTTTAACATATTTATTGTCATTACCGAATTAAAATTAAATTTAACTGACTTAAAATAGTGCTTGTGAACAATAAAACATGCATAATGAAGCCAAAAAAAAAAAATAGTTTACAAAATTGTTCAATTTACAAACTTAAATTTATTCTATATTATTTACTATTTTTTTTTTAAGTATTATACATCAAAAGATTTTTTTTTCAAATTAAAAAATTATTAGATGTTTATATATTTGGAAAATTAATCAAAATCATCAGTTAGAAATATAAATCTTGTTCGAGAATAGTATGCACAACATACAATATAGACGATGAAAAATAAATTGAATACGATATAAGTAGTCACAGCAAGTAATACTTTCTTTACATGAAAAAACTAGAAATAAATCACACATACAACCTTTGAAGGATTACTATATTTTCAAAAAAGTCTTTTTAATTGAATATATAATTTTAAGCAGTTAATAAAATATTCAGCAATGTGATACAATTAGATTAAAAATTGTTGGATACATTTCTTCACCACAAAATGTTTTTATAATCCAAATGTATGAGTACTAGCACAATTTTTGTGCTATTTATATTGATGAGAATAAAATTGTTTTTTATATTTTCTAATTTATTAAAAGAGATAATAAGAAGAGTAACTTAATGCAAGAATCTCTGTACTTTTTTAGAACTGTTGATCAAGCTGGAAGTAGAATGATTTGTATTCTGAATTTCAGTTCAATCAGAAATCTGTAAGAAATTTATAAGTCGAAAAAATTAAAGTATTGATTTCATTGTTTTCAGCCAGTGACAAGCTTTAACTCTATGAAGATCGGCTCACAGTGGTATTGAAGGATAGTGCTCTTCGGGAGCATAAAATCCCTGCAATTGTTTAACAACAGGAGATGAATATTGCACTTCTCCACACCCTGTTGGGGTACGTGCTAGGGAGTTTCCAAGGTTTTCTTTCTTGTAACACGTGAGTACGGCCTACAACCAATGAAAAGTCCTCTATAAAGGCAATTGATGTAATGGATATTAAAATGCATTACAACAATCATCAACTAATATCTGACCACTATACAAGATCAAAGTCTATGAAGGAATAATTGAAGTGTGATATGAATTTTAAAATCATACGGTTTTTAAAATATTTTTGGATCACATTAAAAATTCAAGGTTTCTAAAGTCTGAGGGGAATATATTTTCAGATAATGCGCTTTATTCAAATGAATTAATAATAAATTATGGAATTATTTAAACAGCTATTTTAATATAGTTACTGAATATTTACCTGTATTCGTTATTACCTATAATATTTACTTATATTCGTGAAAGAATAATGAAATAATTTATAAAGTTCGTCAAAATTCATGAATTAGCAGTTTCGATATACATGAAAAATATTGGAAAATTGATGAACAAAATTTAAGGATTCGAAATAAACTAATTTTTTCTAGGTGAATTCTGAAATTCGATATCTTACAATTCTCCTTAGGCAAAACAAGTAATGAAAAATGATGATTGATAATTTTACAATTATTTGTGTTTAGAAAAACTGTAGTTATAGCAACAGGGGTACCACTTAAAAAAATTGTCGAGACAAAACTTTCAAATTAAAATAATTGATCGCTTCACGCATTTTTAAAATATAATTAATTAGTACGATTAACGTTTTTTAAAAAAATATCGTAATTTTTTGTTGAGATTAATTAATTTCCTTTGTACGACTATATACTTTAACATTAGACTCAATATTGACAATTTTTTCTTTATATTTTACTGCCCACTGATAATTCAAGTTAAAGATTGCGATTTTAAAATACTATTTGACTGAAAAAGCTATTTCATTTTCTTAAGCCACAATAAAATTCTCATTAGTTTTCTCTTCAAGAGAAAATTTATAGTTTTATTTCGATAATTTTGAATTAACTATGATGTTTGTGCTCTTTTGAAGTTTTGACTTCATAAATAACACACTGGATTGTGCTAAAGCATTCTTTCAGAATTTTCAGAATTTAACATTGTTCTGTGTCAATATTAATAACATCTATAATGTTAGTAGAAAAGGTATTTAACCTAAGATCATAACACCTTTCCCTAAGAGTTAAAAATTTATATTTTAGAATGCATCATCTTGCATTATATTAAAGATGAGACAACCAGTTTAAATTAACGTTGGTTGTTTCATTTCCGTTATATTACCCATTTTATTTATTATTCCATGCACTTCTTAAATCTGATTTTTTCAAATAGATAATCTGAATCTTTTCCAGAGAGCACAGAATGTTAATTCATAATAACTGATAAGCTTGTATATTAGTTTTTGAATTTTGAATCTAAAGCAAATAATAATAATAAACAAATCAAAAACTTGCTATCTGGAGGTAAAAGTATTCATCAAGTTTGTAACTGTTTCTTGCTAACCTGTTCTGAGTAATTTGAATAGTAATTTTATTCATAAATATAGTTTTTTTTTTTTTTTTTTCAGCAGCCTTCTGAATTTAAAAGATATACTAATATATATAAATTTACACCCATACTGACCACAAAATCCTAAAAACGCTTAACATAATCTTATATCTCATCATGCATTATTGAAGAAAACTTTCATTCTGAAAAAATTTTACTAATTCATCGATATATAAAAAATATCTATTTAAAAGAAAATTATTTTCTTGTTGACCAAATAATACACTGTTTTTCCTAGACTGATTACTCCTTTACCTGATCTGACCATACAATTTTCTTGCAAATTTTACTTAAGTACAGGGTGAGCTTTTTAAAAGTGACAGTGTTTGGGGTAGGGGGTTTGGTTTGGGGTCCCTGTAGCGCGATCTAATTGCCGAAATGGCACCAAACTTGGTAGTTAGACTAATCAAGACATAGGAAAAAGGATACCGTAAAAAAAAATTTAGTTCCAAAAATTACCGCTAGGGCATTTTGAAGCCCTGCTGTAGCTTACAATAACGAGAATTAGCATAAATAACGGGTATCAAAGAAAAACGTAAATATTGCGCGATGACAGCGCTAGTAATAGGGGCTATAAAAGCAAGTAGTAGACAGCTCCGACAAATAATCTCAGCTGAAGTAAACGAGCTCCAGTGGCCATACCTCTCATGTTACCGGAACGTCCGTTACTGGTGAAGCTGCATTATATTAATCAATTTAACGCATCCACAGCTCTTTGGGAATTTTAAACCAGAAAAAAAAATTACGAAAGGGGCCTTTAACGCTGAATGGTCTTAAGAAAATGAATAAAAAGTTCGAGGAAACGGGGTCTTGACCATTCGCACTGGGTGAGGACGTAAACCAGTATCAGAAAATGTAATAACTGATGTGGCAACTGCAATTGTCGATGGATCGTAGGAGCTGTGGAGAACGTTGTGCACAGAATGCATGGTGTTATTTCTGAGAACGGTGCTCATATTGAACATGGTTTAGTTCTTCACCGGCGAAGTTAATGTAGTAAATAAACATTAATAATTTAACTGTACGATTGTATGCATTGGCATTTTTCTTTTCTCACATTTTATACATTGTAAAGCGCCAAAAAATGCCCAGGGGCGATTTTTGAAAGTAAAATTATTTTTTCAGGAATCTTTTTTTCTGTCTTGATCAGTTTAAATACCAAGTTTAGAGCCATTTCTTTTATTAGATCGCGCTACCGGGTGCCCCAAGCACTGTCACTTTAAAAAAGATCACCCTGTATATCTCATTTGCAATTCTTTTTTCATGTGATAAAAAAATTCATAGTAAATTATTAATACATCATTTAATTTTTGAAATTAAATTTCTTTTAAAGTTTAAGTAACACTTAAACTTTAAAAGAAATTTAATTTATTATATTGAGAATAGATTTTCTAGATGCTTGTATCTCGAAAGATTTCAAAAATTAAATGATGTATTAATAATTTACTATGAATTTTTTTCTCGAATTCATCCAAGTGTTACTTGGATGAATTCGAGAATTATATAATTTATGAGGGCGTGAACCATATTCACTTCTAAATACTACAAAATTCCTATAGCTACTGTCAAAAGATTCTCTTTACTATTTTTTAACCTGCGCGTGATTGAATGAATATCAGATATATAAGCAGGTATTTATTTTACAAATATTAGTGAATTTTCATTTAATTTATTATATTATAAATCAGGTGGTTATAACTAAACTTCTTTTATAACCCGCAACCTACAGCGCAAAAGAGTGAACAGAATGCAACGAAATTTTGTAGATGGGCTATATACAAGATTCATTCACTTATGGAATTTCGAGAGAAAAAATTAACCCCAAAATGTCAATCAAAGAGTGCCTTTTTAGGAAAAACTTAAAATTTAAGACAGTAAAGATCAAAACAATATTAACATTCATTGACTAGTTTCTGGTCATCGAACCACATTAAATAAAGGTAAGGGAGAAACAAAAAAAAAAGTTCAACTTGTACAAACAAGAACAGATTAGCACGAAATTGCACAAGAGAATATTGGACTGATAATCGGGTCCAGAAGGATGAAGGGAAAGATGTTCTGTGTCAGCAATTTTATTCACCTGCAAAATTTCAAGTCGATGGGCAGAGTGTTCAAAAACAAATCGTAACTAATCAATTGGGAGGATTTGCACATGAACCGTTTTGGAGTTATTTAAGTCATTCAACATCACAACGCCTCCACGAAGCACCAGGCTTTTTCAATAGCACGATAATTAGAAATCGCAAGGAGTTAGATCTGACGAATGTAGTAGACATGCATTAAGAAAGGAGCACTAATAATACATTATTTTGTGAAGTGTTGAAGCAACAGCGTCTATAAGGAAAATGTGGGTGTGCACCATCTTGTATGGAAATGGTCGATGTAAAGTCCCGCCTTTGAAGTAGTTACGGGACAACTAACGTCTGCAGCAAGCTATTCTACCGACGGCCCGTAACGGAACATGAGGCAGGACCACGTTCACTGACTTTCTCAAAGAATGGTCCAAAGATGAATTTTGCCGTGAATCCACATCAGTAGCTTTGGAGATTGAAAGGAAATTTCAATGTGGATCCGTGTATTTCCCTGAGCCTTTCTACAGATATAATTTCTTGTCCAAATTACGAAACTGGCCTTTAACAAAGCTCTATATTTCTACACGTCCAACAAACTATAATTTACTCACATTTTCCAAATTTGTATATTAACTGTGTAACACATACTTTTTATCTCAAATTTCTCTCACTGACCGCTACAATATATTTCATCACACTTATGGTATTTTCTTGATCTTTCCTGAAAGAGTTTTAGTACTAATTGCACTTTTTAATAGAATGTATCCATTCAAATTATTTTTAATAAATCTACTACTCTTAAATAATTAATCTTGCATTGAAATTTTTTTTTAAATTTCATTTACAACCGTGGACTTTATTCCCACACTTTTACAAAAATGTGATTACAAAATTATATATGTGTGTAAAAATATAATACCATACCATTAACCACTAACCATATGATGAATAAAAATTAGAAAGTTCAATATTATACATTATAGGCTAAAAGTATTTGTACCCATAAATTGAAAAATCCCAAGTTTGATTATAAAAGTTCCTAAACCATGAAAAATATATATTGTGTTTTTGTTGGGCATTCTTGTCTGATAGGCTGCTTATGGTCTGATTAGCCCATCCTTGACAGATATATTTGTCTGACAGTTATGCACATTAGTCATAGTAGATAATTAGGAATTTCAAATTTAACTACTCTACAACATTCGAATATTAGCCTTTATCTATGAAAAACTTAATAGAAAACAAATACCCTGTGAATATTCAGTAAATACTTACAATAATTTTCAGCTCTTATGCTGTCAACAATATTTTGACAGAGACCAAATGTAATAATACAAGAAATTTATAGGTATAGGATAAATTTTTTTAATTCCATTAAAAAATTACCAAATTAATTTTTGCCTCTCATCTTATATTACACACTTTCTGCATCATTAAACAGAAGTAATGATAAAAAATATATATTATTGTTACAATATAATTAAATGAAATATTTGAATATATTTAATATAAGGATTTATTAACATTTAATAATGTTATTTTAATATAACATTTAATAATATCAATAAAAAAATTAGAAAAATAAAAACTGGCAAACTATCAAAATATTTCATTAAAATATAATCCAAAAAAAATTATCTCAGGATTTTGCTGTATAGTTCCTATTTATTCCTAATTTTATATAATAGTTCCTATTTGCTGTATATTTCCTATTACATGAAAATTTGTTGAGAATTTTTTAAATACATTTGTGTTCATTAAACAAATGTATTATAAAAGTAATATGAAATGCAGATTAAAAAACAAATGATCTCTGAAACACATAAATTAGAGACTATTCAAAATTTATAATAAAACAGAATTCTGAAAGATACCTTACGGTAATACTAAAATTAGATGATTTTATGGTTTAGACTTCACATATATAAAAAAGCATTAATTGTACATAGGGGAAGAAGAATAATAATAATGAAAAAAAAACAGGTTATTTTGTCACCTTTAGGGTAGAATCACAAATTTTCATAACACAAAGAAAGGAATATTATACCAATATCAGACTAATAGTGAATAAAAAATATAGCCATTTAAAAGATTTGAAGGAAATAATTTTTCTATTTGTTTAAGTTTTCCATAACTTTATGCAATTTTTTTTGTATAATGCAACAAAGAAATAAAAATCCTTTAATTAGTAGTGAAAAGACCTTTGTTTTAACAGTTAATATATTGAAATGGTAAATCTCTCTTAAGATTATTAATACATTAAAAAAATGAGAACTTTAGTTAAGTTACAAATTCCATTAATTGAAACCTTTTTTCTTGAATAAAATGAATTTAGAGTTATTATAATTATGTAGTATAAAGCAAAGCTTTAATGTTAAAAACTATTTATATTCTATAACTACCTGGTTTTTTTTTTTTTTTTTTTTTTCCTGTTAACTTTAAAATGAAATACCTTAAGTGCATTTGTATTCCAAATAATATTTATAAAAAAAAAAAAAACATTATATAATTTACATATCAAATTTTTAATATACAATCACACTAAATATAATATTTCTGAATGGAATTTATCTTATTAAATTAACATAATTATATTGCTTACACAGCATATCATTAAGGGGTTAACTTGGGTTGTGTTATTTGATGGTCATTTTTGCACATAAAGGCTAATTAGACACTAGTATCTACAGTTTGAAGAAAATTCTGAACCACTACAAACATGCAAACCCACAAACTGTTGATTTGAAGGCAGAGCACTAAACATTCATCTGCCTGCTTGGCTGAGAGAGAGATGAGATTCATCGACAAAACACAGATTATGAGTAACTAGATCACCTACACAGTTTACAGAAGATTTTGAATCATTACAAAGATCCAAACCATGAACTGTTGACTTAAGTCAGAATGCTTATCATACGGCTGGCAGCTTGGCCATCATTAAACTGATGCTTAACATGCATTGATATAAGAATTAATATACCAACAGATCATTTATATAAGGATTGTTCAGAATATAAATTAGCTCTACAATCTTGTATTTGATATGAAATAGCTATAGACTGAACAATCAATCAACTTGCTAAAATTTTTAGGGAAAAAACATACAAATACAGATAAGTGAACATCGGGAATTTATAAGAAATTAATTATATACATATTTAAAAATTCATAAGAAATAATTCATCAAATAGAATATTATTTTACAATCATTTTTTCATAGGAGCTAATCTGATCAAGATCCATAGTACAAATAAATTCTGAGCCACTATAAACATCCATATCTGAAGTAGAAGTCTAACTTTATGAACTGACAACAAAACAAAATATTGCATTGTTTAAATGTTTGATAGTGTCTTTTTTTTTAAAAAAAAAAAAGTAACAAATATGATAAAGTAGGAATTTAGTGTGATTGTTGCTCTAGACAACCTTTTCTTTTTATATAAATGCTAATTTCATAAGGCCCTATAGTTTTAAAAAGATTCTAAACAACTAAAAATATCCATAGCTAAGGTCAAATTCGAACCTACACACTGAATTAAAACCATTGCTAACTATTCAGCTAACAATTTAGCTGTGATACAATAACTAATAAACAACACAGAAACTGTAGAACAATATATATTTTGATTAGTCTTAACAGTTTAACAACTGAAAACCTAAATAAATTGAAGAAAAATAAGTTACAAAAATTAGTTTAAAAAACACTTATAAATATGTACACTGGAAAAAAAGACAGATTGTCACAGAACAAATGCTAATGGCTATACCGTTAATAGGAAAAGCTATTTTAACCTTTGAAAAATACTTATGCTGTTCCTTGATTAAAAATAAAGAACAAATATTCTGAAAATTAGAAAAGGGAAAGTATAATCTGAATTTTATCATAGAATGTTTAAAATACATATTTTACTATACAAAGCACTAGATTATTCAAATATGCATTAATTCTTATATGCACAATGTGCATGCCATTGCTTTTTCTTCATCATAAATAGCACAATCAATACAAAAATATGATACTTAGCACAGCTAATTAAAAAAAATAGTTTAAAAAATACAAAATATTGATTTGTAAACTACTTTGATTAAAATCTAATCACAGAAATTTACTTACTATTAAAGAAAATTTTCAAACTTTTTTATTTCTATTTCCTTTTTATTTACTATATTTTTAACTTATTAGAATTTTTATCTTTATCTTAAAGAAAAATTCTAATTTACTAGGCATACTTTACTAGATGCAACATATAACATCCCCAGAGCAAGTAAGTAAATGACATATAAATATAAACAATATCAAATGAAAGTTAACTCTACACATTGTTTAGTTGAAATAAAAACTTATTACTGAAAAACTATTTATTCAATAAAATACTTACAAACCAAAAGTTTTGTAAATGAAATTAATTTTGACAGAAATAATTTCCAAAGAAAAATATTTTAAGTTAATTGTACATAATTAATACCCCACAATTTGCATATATTTATGAAGATATTAAAATTTATTAATCAAATTTCTTATAAAAAGCTTATAATTTTTCCTAATACAAGCAATGTTTGAATAAAAATCAAAAAAGGGATATTTCAACTTACAGCTTCACAGCATTTTAGATGCTACTAGATTTTAGCTTTCTCTTCATTGGTATGATATACAATTAAACATTACATTTTTGTGTACTACGTTTATTAATAATTTAATATTCACTCCTTAATCTTTCAATAAAGCCAAAAGAAAATCAGAGATTGCATATGGTTTAGTTTTCTAAAATAGTAAGCAAAATTTCAATGAAACATAAATGTCAATATCTAACTATCTTATTTTTTATGATAAGATAGTAACATATTGAAATATTTTACTAAGAATAATTTGAATGAGAAATAATGATTGAACAAATGTATGAAATAAATTATTTACACTTACATGTACCAGGATATATTTTAAACAACATTTGTACAAAATGTCAATATTTTTGTTTCCAATCAATGCATTATTTGACAATTTTTTTGTACATTTTAATAAATGTTCATCAGCAAAAATTACTTTAATATGTGGTTTTCAATTGAAAAGTACAAATGATAAATTTCATTCAACAATATATTTATTAACATAAATTCGAATAACATGACTTGAAAACGTTTTATGATAACTATGAACAACAAATTATTGTAAAAGTATATAAATTATATGTATGAGTAATAAGGTAATAAGGCAACACAATAATTAAAATAAAAATAAATTACGCATCATACCTCCAATTTTATGCTGTTTTCAAATACGACTTGACATTTATGAGTTAATTGTGCAAAAGCTGTACTTAAACCAGTTAGTTTTTGTCGTGCAGCATATATTATATCAGTTTGATCCTCATCTATGTGACCAATCAACATATCTAAGTCAACGAACGACTTATCAAATTCCGATTCTAACAAATCTAACCATTGAATGCCCGTAGTACCAACAGCCATACTTTAGAACTGACAAATAACTAAAATTAAATAGCAAAATAAAATAATAATCCTAATAAACTACAAAAATGCATTAATCAATGAAAACACATTAAGGCAATAATTTAAACTGAAATCTCGTCTGCAAATTAAAAACAGAAACATTGAACAGTTGCGGTCACAAATAAATTTTGCTTCCGTCTGTGCTAAGTAGTAATTTTCAGTCAGCTAAGTAGTAATTTAAGTCAGATTTTTTAAGCGAATGAGGTGGAATGAGTATTGATTTCTATATTTCTTCCAATATTATCTGAAAATAAGTTGTTTGTAAAAATAATTGTTACACTATTATTCATTGACAACAATCTTGTAAATATCTAAATAACATGTTCAGACAAAATCGAAATCACTAGAAACATCAATTTGCATTTTTTAATGGTTTAAACTAAGAGAATAACCAAACGAATTTACATTTTTTTCGAATAGTTCAAGATTTTTTCTTATATAATTTTTATTTTCAATATACGAAAGAGATTGCAGAAAATGACCGCTTATTTATTTTTATAGAAACTAAATAAAAATTTTGGATTTTAAAAGCATTGGTAGATTTAAAAATATGAAAAACAAATTTTTTAACCGAAAACATAATTTTTTAGATAGAAATTAAATTTTATTTATCGTCTATTTACTATATGAAAAGTAAGAAGTAAATATAAAGTAAAAAGTAAAGTAAATATATTCAAAAATAAAAAGTATATAAAAATTTACTTTTTATTTCATAATAACTTTAAAATAGTTTTAAAATCAGGTCCTTCGTATATTAAGATAGCTGCCAAAGATTGAGGAATTTCAGGTAACCAAAAATTTTATATTTATATTTTATACAAAATATTTTTTCGTGTTTGGAAAATGTATTTTCGAGATTGGTAGAGTTGAAGAAATACAGAAAAAATGTGAAAATTAAATTATAATACTTTAACAAATGCATATCTATTACAACTACCTTGATAATAATTTGTTATAACTACATTGAAAAATAATTTTGGAATTGGTTTCATTTATGTAACAAACTGAATAACAATCTTTACGATATAAAGATCAATGCAAGATTATGGTAGAAAATATCTACATAAAATATCTTAATGGTAATACATAATAATTGAATTGTATTATAATATATCAGGATAAATAAAAAGACGTGCATTATTATACATTCAATTTTTTTTACAAAAAAGAAAAAAATATTTTTTAAACAATAAAAAATCATTTTCTTATATTTTTTTGCATGGATACGTATTATCATTGCAATATTTTTAACAGGCATTTCCAATTTCAATTTAAAAATTATAACTATTAGTAATATTTATAAAGAAATAAATAAAATGTTTTTCTCTGCCTAGTGTTACTGTATTTTATATTTTATTTGTTCTTACTATTTACTGTATCTTATATATATAATTAATCTTGGTCAGTTTTGCGTTATAAAGGACCAACGTTCAGCAATAATACTTGCACCAGGTTCCTAATAGATTAGTCTTTATATCCCACTAAATGTATAAGATAATTTTTTTTGACGAATGGCGTTGATGTTTTCAATAGATCAGTTTCTGAATGATAAAATACATTGGGTCACCTAAAATATTCAATGTTTAAGACTATCACAAAGATTTTTTCATCCCCCATCATAATTTTTCTTAAGAAAGTTCTTAAAAAGATAGCTTAGCAGATAAGCATTTCAATAAAAAGCTCTTCTTTGTTACTTTGATTCAATACACCTATTCTTTATCATTTTTCTTGTGTATCCTTCTCCTTGCATATATGGAATTAGACATCCTTTTTTATAATACTTTCATTATTCGATTTTTTTTAAATTTTTTTTTTTATTTTTTATTTTTTTTTAATTCTGAGATGCATTTTTATTGAGAAGTGCTTTCAAATCTATTTGCCTTCAATTGATCATCGCAGCGTTTCCGATCGCTAGTAGCATCAAAATCATCATCAAATATAGAAAAGCAAATGTAAAGCATTGTTTTGTCATTTGAAAGGTACGACAAAATCAAAATTTACAGTTGCTGTTCAACATGATTTCTTCGCTAAGAACAGAAATGATTGATTAACATGATTTTGTAGAATTTTTTAGCGAAATTCATAACGAATGCAAAGATAAATAATTACCCATGTAGCTAAATAGCTTGGCTAAATATTTGCAATCTTGGTCAAGATAACCCCAAAAATAGGCGTCAAGTTTTCCCATGTCGCGTATGTCAAGATTGATCCTAAAAGGAGGACCATAATTCCCCAATGTAGGAAATGACAAGATAAGCCATTTTTTGACCAAAAGTGAGAGCCAAGTTTTCCCTAATATGCGATGATAACCTATTATTGGTCTTATAGGGGCAGCCAATAATTTACAATCTTGGGCATTTTAAGATAGAACCAATATAAGCCAAGTTGCTTCCAAAATTATGTATAGCGAGCTAAATCTAATATGACTACTTATTTTTCTATGCTATTAAGTAGTTTTTATTTCTTTTCTAAAGATTTACTTATTTACGAATTACGATAAAATTTTGCTACTTTTTAAAATACATTTTAAAATTTTTGTAATTCCAGTAACACATATATTTAACAATAATCGTTCAAATTGTTGTTTATCAACAATGATTTTCTGAGAAAAAGCCACTTCATTTGTAAGTCTGTGTTTTCTAGCATTTGTAATAATAACTTTAATTACCATGGAAATTTGTTATCTATTTGAATTAAAATTGTAATCGAAATTAAAGATTTTCTTATTTTCATGTTTACAGAAATATTATGCGTCTTATTGTTCATAAGTAATTATTTTGTACTGTATATATATAAACCTACTACAATATATATAATAACTTATCCCAAAATCCAATGTTAATATTATTTATAAACTATTAATAATAACACGGGTAAATCAATATTTATCTAAATTTTTTATTCGCATTTAAATTTCTATTATAAATGCATTTTCCTAACTTCTTCAAAAAGAAATATTGTAGTCTTATAATATATTTCATTTCACAGTATTTAAGAAATGCCACTGGAATTTTGTTTCTTTTTATTTTCTACTATGCAGTTAAGTATACAGTAAAAGCTCTTTATTCGCGTTTCCTTCATGCAAGATTTCCCTATTCGTGGATTAAAAAAAGTGACCTAATTCCTATATTCGTAGCTAAAAATTTCTTTATTCGTGGCTAAAAATTTCTTTATTCGTGAATCTAATAAGTACATACATAATAATAAAAAGATTGCCATAGGTATTCAACTCAATATTCTTTGTAAATGCCGTCAAATGGACTAATAAAAAAATAAAATAGATTTTATTGCAACTTTGCCTAAAGTATGTTGTTAAATGATATCGTCCAGGACTTAAACATTTGCCGCCTTCACCACGATTGGTGTTTCTGAGAATGCAAACAAACAGAATGAAAGCAACCTTATTACTCAATGAATAAACCATATTTTTAAATGTTGCTGATCCTTTCTATGGTAAAAGCCGCTTTGCGTGCTTTATTGTTTCATCTTTCATATTCGTTACAAAAATTGTGATCGAGTAACTCGTCTCTACTACTCTTTTTCTAATTTATAATGTTAACTAAAAAATGAGAAACAAATTTCGACACGAAAAAAATCTTTGTTACCACTTAAAGTGAAAATAGAAATTCTTGATAGCGCATACCCCTTGGAGAATCATTTGCATCCATATCATGCTCATTGAATGTAACGAATCAACTGTACGATCGATAAAAAAAATCCGAAGATAAAATAATGTCATCTGTAGCTTTAACTTCACTGTCAGCGAAAATTGTTCGTGATCCAGCAATAGAAAAAATGGAAGTGACGTTGTCATAATGTTTCGAAGACCGTAACCAAAAAAGGGTGCCCCTGAGTGGTCCAATAGTCCGGGATAAGGCAAAGCGTCTTTACTCTCATTTTAAAGAACCTGATGATAGTATTATGGAGAATGTACTGATGGAGGATTTCAATCATCGGAAGACTGATTCAATAAATTTAAGGTGAGACAATCATTGCATAACATTAAAATCGTTGAAGAAACAGCATCTGCAGACACCACTGCTGCAGAACGGTATCCAGAAGGATTTGCAAACCTAGTAGCTAATGGAAGATACAAACCTCAGTAAGTATTTAATACCGACCAAATTGCACTGTTTTAGAAGAGAATGTCAAACAAAACATTCATTTCTAAAAACGGAAAGTCTGCTCTTGGATTTAAGGCAGCAAAAGATAGAGTTATACTACTTCTATATTCTAATGTATCTGGAGATTGTGTTCATTGAGTCACTGATGCTTTACAGATCGTTTACTTCTCAGGCTTTAAAAAATCAAAATAAGGACAACTTGCCAATATTGGCGTGCTAATAAGAAAGCATGGGTTACAAGCGTTTTTTTGTCACTAGTTCCGGAATTGTTTTGTTTCTAAAATTGAAACTTATTTTAAAAAACAGTATTTAGACTTTAAAGCACTTCTAGTTTTGAACAATGCACCAGGTCATCCACGCGAACTTAAAGATATGCATCCAAATATAAAAGTGATATTTTTGTCTTCCAACAGACGGATTTGCTTCAACCTATGGACCAAGAATAATCCAGGCCTTTAAGCTCTATTACATTAGACGAACCTTCAAAATTATATTGGATAATATGGAATGTAATCCTGATATGAATGTTATGGAAATTCTGGAAGAAATTTGACCTAGGAAAATTCATCGTAAACATAAAAAAAATATTAAAAGAACTGAAGCCACGAATATTGAAGCCATGCTGGAAAAACTTGTGGCCTGCTCTGACTGCTTAAAATGACGAAGAATCTGGGAAAGTTCAAACTTTGACTGCAAACATAGCCGAAATCGCTAAAGGAAAAGGACGAGATGGGTTCGAACAAATAGAATCAGTGACATTTAGGAATTGCTTGAATCGCAAGATGAAGATTTGATTGAAATCGACTTAGAGGAAATGTTAAATTCACATCCCATTGAAGAAGAGGCTTCAAAAAGCACTGTAAACGTGATATTTAATTTGAGAAATCTTAGTGAAGGCTTAAGAATGGCAAATGAGCTCTGTGATTTCTTTATCAACATTGATCCGTCTATAGAACGAAATTGTATTTTTAAGAGGCAAATTGCTAATGCGACTGCTGCGTATCAGTCTGAATCGAAGGAGCTTTTAAAAACTTCCAAGCAAGAGAAAATTAGAAAAATTCTTCAAACCATTGCCTAAGCCTTAAGATAATTTATCAAAAGGTTCAAAAACTTCAATTAAATTGATTTATATACATATACTTTTTTTGTCACTTAGGAACGTATCTCCTGTAATCCCATACAAATTACCATTCCGTATTCACAGTTTCTGTATTCATGGCATATTTATGGAACATATACCCCGCGAATAAAGAGCATTTACAGTATAGTATTTCTATATTTCTTATAATATTTTAATACTAATAATTCTTTTCGGTTTATTGGAATATATCTAATTTTATTTCTTTTGATATACATTTAACAAAGTTATAACTTTGAAGAATTCTTGAATTTTACTTTAGTTTTTATTTTCTTGTTGCGTATGTGTATTTTTGTTAACTCTAAAAACGTTCCCATAACATGATAAAACTATTTTGTTTTGATTGGAGTATGTGATTTCGTAGCAGATGTCACAGAAAAATTTGGTTTATAACTTCTTATACACAAATATACTTATATATTTCACGGGGAAAATATATCGGATCAATTTTGCAACATAATGTCACAATCTTTAAAAATTAATCGAAAGTTGGAGTATATAGTTTTGTTTTAAATATTTATTTCTGCAGTCTTTGTATATGTTGTTACGGAGGTTTATGGAAGAACAGTTTCCACACAATTTGCATACATACTATTACTATCAGGATTAATAAATGTTTTACGAAAGAGGTATTTATTTTAAAGCGATTACTTCGCAGTTACAAAAATAAATAAATTTTATTTATTTAATTTATAATAATTTTATATAAAATAAATATATTTATTATGAAATTAATATTGTTAATGCATTTAATTTTATAATAATTTAATTACACTCATATTATACAACATAAATTCACTATATAAATTTACACAAAATACATTTATACCTCTTCGAAAAATATATAATTTAAATCAATAATTTATTTTACTGAAAAATAAATTAAGAATACGTAACATATGTACTGTATGGGACTGCGCATATGGAAAATGCTACTTGAATTTGTTTAAATAAGAATAAGATAATATATCATGCTTAGATTTTTTATTAACTCAAGATATAAAATGATTTTGTTACACCATTTTCTAAGATAGTGTTATCATAAGTATATTTCATGTTATTCGATGTGATGTGTTAAATTATGTAAGTAAACGCATCTCGAACTAAATTGTTTAAATTTATAGAAATTATTTTTTCTTGAAATAATTATTCAATCAAAGAACACATTTTTAAATTAAATAAATATTTTATTATATATTAATTTATTGAATTGGTAAAAGAAGTAATTGTATTTGATTTATTCAATAAATATAATTATTTTTGCTTTAAGATTTCTTGAAGTTGAATAATTTATTTGAATAATAAATATGAAGATTGGAAAAAGAAACCCATAAGGAAAAATATTCTGGTGCGTTAAGAAACTACGTATAAAAAGCATATCATAATTATTTTGTTATAGAATTTAGTTTTTCTTTTTATATCTAAATTTGATAATTTTAAGAAAGATGTACGTGTTAATGTTTGCTTCTGAGATATTATGTTTAGTTATTATAAAATGTATAGATGGCAGCACTGAATAAAATACATGCAGTTTTTAATTTTAAACTTCAAGTATAACGATATGTATGTAAGGTGTAAAGTTGTGTGTTAAAAATAATTGTTATACTTAAAATGTTTTATCAACGTTATTTTTCTTTTGAAAATAGAAAATTAAATTATCAACTAATATATATAATTTAGTTGATGAATAGGGCCGAAGTAAAACGTTTCGGTTTTACATTACAATGTTATTTATTACTTACGATTTTTTTATTACTTTATTAAATTTTTTATGTGTTTTTTTTTTTATCTGTGTTTTTAAACTTTTTTTCAAATATTATTTATGATAATTTCACAAAATACTCAATATTCATTAAAATAATTAAAAACTTTAAAACAAATCTTAAAATTAATGGTGATTAAATAATTTACAATATTTATTGAGAAAGTTAAAGTGACTGTAGAAACAAATAATATATTAAATGTGTATAGAAATCGAAAAATTAGTAATTTACAATGTTTAAAATAAGATATTATTTTTGCACTTTTACTTAATGAAATTTGAAAAGCTTATTTTTACCATTAGCAAATAAGTTTGCAAATATAGCATGGGCACATAGATCCCGAATTTCAAGTACTATTAAGAAGAGAAGCGCTAACATTTTTAAGATGAATGTAAGCCTTTTTTTCAATGCTAATGAATACATCGTAATGAAAATTGACTAATGAAAAAATAAACTGTAATAAGGATTTAAAAAAAAAAAAAGAAAAAGAAAACTATAATGAAAAAAAATATTAAATTTCAAAGCATTTTTCATTAGACAAAAAACTTTTTGCACTTTAAATAGTAAACATTTTAATGTTCTAGTAAATCAAATTCTTTTTATAGCTATATCCTGGAAACTTCATGAAAATATTTTACAAATTTTATTAAATTGATTGCAGAGCTCTTTGACTGTGGCTTGTGTAGGGTTGGCTTCAAAACATCGTAGAGAGGCTCTGCAATCCTTTTCATAAATATAAAATAACATACGATGTGAATAAGAAATTGAATTCAGTATTAATTAAATTTCTAAAACAATGAATAGAGTGAAATGGTTTGTTTTTAAAAATTTCCAAGTACAGAATGATATTAAAAGCTTTTCCTTTCTAATACGATAAACATAATAGTACAATGATTCTTCTGCTGATCATTGAAATTCGGAGGTGAATAAACTAAATAAAAAATTAAAATTAATTGAAATTTGCAAAAATAACACAAGCATGATAGAAAGTTGTAGTTATATAACACCCGAAATTGTCAAACAATTCATTGTATTTTGTTTATCGATCAACTGTCGCTTCATTCTTACAGGAGTTATTTCGAAAGTGATCACCAGTTTAAAGTGAGATCTGGAATATGACAAGCGTCAACAATCAACTTGAAAAGTAAATTTTTAAATGGTATAAAAGCATTCGACGAACTTTTTAATGAATGAAAAAATTATCTTTTTTTGATTTCTTGACAAAATAATATTTAATTAATTAAAGTTTTATAATATAACTACTTAATCAAAATAATTATTGATGAACTGTTTACACACAAAGCAGAATTCCCATTGTTAAAATGTTAATAACAATAATAATTGACTCATTTTATAACTCTCAATATTAAGAAATCAAATGTTCAAATATTAGGCAATGAGATGTGTAAAATGTTTTCTTAAACTAATTAACAAGAAACAATGATTTTGCTTGCAAAAGTATTTGAAGCATTTTTATCAATATTTTTTCCTAACTAAAAAACTAAATTATCTATATTATATGTTAACAAATATACACTTGGCAGGAAAAATGTGCGTACAAACGCAAAGTAATTATTTTAGAGAGAATAAAAGTACATTATAGTGTCATCATTAATTTAATTTTTGTATAAAGTATTTTTTAATTATTCTTTAACTATCAGTAACAATTACAGGATGATTTTGATAAGCAAAATCTTGTGTCTACAGTTAGACACGGTGGAGGTAGCTTAATGCTTTCGGGATGCATGTCAGCAAATATAGCATTTCGATCAACTTTTATAGACTTCACTTTAGATCATATGGGATATCTAAATATAATAAAGCAAAATTTGAATCAGAGTGCACAGGATTTGAACCTTAGCGATGACTTTTGGTTTCAACAAGACAATGATCTAAAAAACATTGCCCACAGCGTAAAGCTCTGGTTGTTGTATAATATCAAAAATCAGTTGCATACTCCTCTACAATCGCCAGAATTAAGCTCCATCGAACATTTATGGAACTAATTGGAACATAAGATTTAGCAACATAACATACCATCGAAAGATATGCTGAAAAGAGTGATTATGATAGAATGGAATCACATATTTCCTCTGCGGATAACGTCAAGCTAGTTCACTCTATGCCTAAATGATAGGAAGAGGTTCTTAGACATAAGGATTTTCCAACCAGATATTTAAGTTTAACTTACAGTTCATAGAAGCTATTTTTTACAGACTTTTCTTATCTGTACGCAAACTTTTTCTGACTGATTTTTGTGTAATTTTTAATTATTATTATTATTATAACTTTGAAACAATGAGCGTTATCATCCTGAAATTGTTACTGATAGTTAAGGAATTGTTAAAAAAAGTACTTTATACAAAAATGAAATTAATGTTGACACTATAATGTACTTTTATTCTCTCGAATGTTTACTGTGGGTTTGTAAGCAGACTTTTTCTGGCAAGTGTATGTTAATATGCTATTATTAAAATTTTACTTAATATTTCAATCAAACAAAAATAGTATAAACGTTAAAATTACTGCTTAAAAAATTTTGTAGTATGCTTATTTATTTACGAAACATTTATTTCCTAATTGTATAAAAATTTGATATTTACAAATACATTATTCTTTTAAATAATTATTTTGTTTAATGTGATTACATTAAAAGTAATTACATAAAAGAAAATGTATTAAAAAAGTATACAATGTAAAACAATTATTTCTTCTTTGATGAAGATTGGTGAATGGATATAAGGTTAGTTGACAGACGATAATGTATTACCCTCGATTATTATTAAAAAAAGTATTAAATAAATTGATTGATTTTAATAAGTGAATGAAATTATTAATCAAAGTAACTCGAAACGTTCAATATATAATTTTTTTTCACATTAAAAAATATGAAACCAAGCAGAACAACAGTTTTCTGAGATGTGGCAAAATATTATCGTCAGCTTCGTGGCTTTAATAATGCATTCTGTTGGGTGGAGATCCTTAAATGTTTGCAGAAAGTGCAATGATCTGGGAATACTGCTTCCGCTTAACTCCAATCAGCAACGTTGGTAGCTATGAACATAAATAATTGTAACGGGTAAAAAATCGATAGACGGTGAGTAACAGACGAAAATTACAAAAACATTTCGTTGTTCGGATTAAGTACAGTCACATACAGATTTGTGATTAAATTAAATGTCCAGTAACTATTCCCTGAGTGGTGATTATAATTAGATATGCATGGTTGTGCTTATGGCAATAGCAGATATTTTTTGGTCTATTAAACTGAATTATTTTGCTTTTGTTAACAAATGTTTTTTGTTTTTTTTATTGTTAAGTGTGAATATAATAATAAAAAAATTCTATTAAAGCTTCCTTAAAATTTAATTCAAAACCGGATTGTCAATTAAATCAATTTATTTTATTTTATTTTCATTTATTATACGAATCAGTTCTAAGGTAGTTTGTAGTTTAATTGAAATATTTAAATTATTTTAATTTATTAAATATTCAATGAATTATATACATGGCATAACATTTACTAAATAACTAAAGTTTTCTAAAATAAAAGTTTACTTTAATAGTAAAAGCAGCAATTTATAAAATACGATATAACGTATCTAAAAAACAAACTCTGTAATGAAGACATCAAAAGGAAAAAATCATGGTATTCACATTTTGTCATTGTACATTATTATTGAGCATATGAATATTATATAATTATAAACCGATTCGTTAGGTATTATAATCATACATTCGTATTTAATAACACTTTTAAGGATTTAAATATTCGTAATGGAATTATTTTGGATCAGTTATATCTTTGAGAATGAATATTTAATATACATTATTTGCTATTAAATAACCAGAACTTTATATAACTAAACTAGAACTATATATATCTTGATTTTATAGGTGTAAATGATTGTGTAAGATTTTACTACAGAAAGAATGTTCTTGTAGTAATCAATTATATTCATCAATTTACTTTGTTCCCTTACTCACTTTGTTGAATTTAGTATATGAATCAAACTAGAACAAATTTGCTTGATCTCTATGTCTTGTTTCATTTCAAATTCCTTTTGCGGATAAATAATGAGATTATAAAACAGAAAGGTAATATCCACCATAGAGATTCACGATGGCTTTATTGTAAGTGAGAGTACACACTACGAAGTAAAGTTCGATCATTGTTACTGTTAGATAAAGAGAGATAGATGCTACACTTCTAACTTTTCTGATACACATTTGTAAGTACTAAAAAGTTTCCCTCATTTTTTTCCTTTATTATATGTGAACATGAACTACAATCTATGATACGTCCTGCAATCTGTAGAAAATATAAAAATGCATTATGACATATTTCAATTATCAAACTATCCGCTATATTACAATAAACATCCATCTCGTATAATTCAACATTGTCTAGAAATTAAACGTAGTATCTCCCATTTCCATTAGAGAAAATTCTTACTAATAAGTCTCTATCTTTTATTGTACTTGTCTTTTGTTTGATTCTAATATAAATTAAGCGTAGAATATAATTCACTTTTAATCGTGTATTTCTGCAAAAAAATCATTGTATTTATGACAGTAAATGGGGTTTTACTATCGCAACTTACATAATAGCTGTTACGGTTTATTTAGAGAAAAAACTTATATAATTTTCTTAGAATAAACAATAGTATAAAGACGGAGTGAATAACTGGCACACAAAATTATCCATATTCTTTTGGATTAGGCTCACCACAAATAATTAACTTTCATCAATAAACACTTTTTTAAAATTTTACCTATTTTAAATATTGTGAATGCAATTTTAAAAGTGAACGTTCCATCAAATTTGACTATATTTTCAATATACCTCCTTAAGAATAATAGGAATAAGACCATGTTTAGACTGATCAGAAATACTGACTTTCAATGTAATTACATTTTTCAAAAATTAAAATATGTGTTTCTTTGTTGTGCTAGTGAATTGTTAAGATTAAACATTCATGAACATTTTAATAGAATATGCTAATAAATTTTCTTAGTTTTAAAAAGGCAGCTGGAACATTAAATAATTTTTTTTTAATAATGATTAAAAGTTAAACTTTTGGAATTTAGTTTTAATGTTCTGTTTAATTTAAATAAGTAAATAATTCCAGATTTATGAAAAGCATATTTCGTACAGTTCATTTTATTATTTCAATTCTAGCACAGAAATAGGTATTAGGTAAGTGACAAAATTAAAAATGTATTCTTTTTCGCCAAAATAGCGCACTTTCGCCAATTGATGAAATATTTCTATACACTTCCAAACATTTCTACGATGGCTTCCATATTATTTATTATAATAATTTCAAGACATTTGTTGATAAACATTAAAGTAAACAAAAATTTTCTTTCTCAAATATTGG
>JAPDSC010057145.1:96960-152008 GCA_026290005.1 Latrodectus geometricus | reverse complement strand
ATATATATATATATATATATATATATATATATATATATATATATATACATTCTAAGCAAAATTCTAAGCAAAAAAAGCTGCTGCCTCCTTTGGGCTTTGAATCCTGATCCACATCATGAAAAAGGAAATTTTTCGTATCAAATATGTAGTTTTCAAATAGTAAAGGAAAAATAAAACATCATCCACTTACATTTTTATATGTTATGACTAATGTTCTGTCAAAAATATCAGGTCATCAAGAATCATTTGAAGAGGAAGATCTCGGGTTTGAAACTGATTATTATTGAATAATGGGAGATATTGTGCTTCTATTTTTTGCTTGGTTGGAGCTATGTTTGGATGTTTCCTGGGTTTTTCCTTTACAACACATGAATAAGTTCCACAGTAACACTTTGGCGCAGCATGTCCTCTTTTGGACCTTGTGCCACAAAACCCAACAAACAAACCACAGTAACACTAAAAGGTGAGATATAGTGAATGTTAAAATGCTTTATAATAGCTTTTGTTTCTTAGAATATCCATTATGCTATGCAAAATGTTCTTTCATTGGCATAGATGTTTAAGAGTATTCCAAGTTTCCTTTCTTGCAATAATTAAATACCTCTATCGAAAGTCCACTTATAAAGCGAAAAATATTAGATTTGTTGGATAGACAATGGATAATCCAAGAAAAACATTTATTGATCATTTTCGGTTATCAGTCTATTCAGTACGATGTATCGATGTCAAATAACATTATTGATTTCAAATCGTAGTCTAATAATAGGACAGTGCTATGGATTGGAATTTTTAAGGTTTAAATTTTCTCATTTGCGTAACTAGGTGTCAATAATACTACTGCAACACTCTCTTCTTCTTCTTCTTGAGCTTGTCAGATATGTGGCACCTCTGCATTGTTGCATTTTGTACCATGCTCCAAGCCCAATTTTTTTCCTAGTTCCATTGTCTTGGGTCACCTACTTTGTTTATAAAGTCTTATAGGCCCTCAAAGGAGTTTAGGTGTAACTCTTTAGGATATGGATTACCTAGAGTAGTGAATCTTGTAAGGGCAAGAGCATCACGCAACACTCTCACTTTTCATAGTCCGTTGCATACATAAAATAGGTCACAGACGGTTAATTGTACTGTTAATTTATTACAGTAAAATTAAAAAGGCAAAATGAAATGTGAATGTCAGATATATTATTTTGTCTTAACTCAAAACTTTGCCTAGTAAATTTTTTCACTTATATTTTGCAGCACAAAATGATACTTAAACACAATAATAATTAAGACCAGTAATTTAAACTCAGTTAAATATAGCATGATTTTGAAAATGCAACTATTAAAATATTATTGAAAATTTTAATTTTTTTTTATGTAAGAAGGCGTTTATAAAAACTATCATACAGGTTAATAACTCTTATTTAAAGAAACATTTTCTTATATAAACGCAATTCTTATTTAGATATCATTTTACTTTAAAATTATTTTTTCTCAATACATACATAAGTGTAGAGGAAAAATTACAAATTTTTCTTGATATTATAATTAATTATTGTAAAATTATGTCCTGTATATCATCGCAAAATTTTCTATTTAAAGTAAATTAGTTAATCGTAAATATAATTAACTCTAAACAAATAAAATGTATGAAAAGTGTGTTTATTAAAATGCAAAAATTTTTTGTATGTTTATTAAAAATACATTTTAATATCCTTTTGAAAAATTAGAAAAGTAGTAATCTCCCAACCCTGATAAATTTCGAGCAGCTAAATATTATTTAACTTAAATAAATAAATAAATAAATAAATAAACAGAGGAAATCATTTACTTCCGTTCCTGAATAGATTTCTTCCGCGTTGGTTTTGATTTTACATTTTAATTCAAACATCATGAATAATTTACTGTCAATGTTTCATAAAATAAAAAGAAGTAAAATTGATTCGCCTAACAGGAAATATGTTATCTTTTAATTGGGAAATGTACAGTCTAACAATTTATTTCAAATTAAAATGTTTTTCGCTAGGGCTTCTAAGTTAGAAGAAAAGTATCCTATTGCATATTTTTAAGAATTTGGTAATATAATATTTATATTAAATACCACATGTCATTATGAATTTAAAATCTTATTACTTTTTGTCTCAATAACTAAATATATAAAAAAAAGGTATAGGATAAATACATTTTATGTATGAATTTTATTACAAGACAAATGTTTTTTTAATTTCAAAATTGAAATTTATTTGTCTATTTAATAAAATATTATATGGGCTCGTTTGTTAAGTCACTGAAAATAATAAAAGTAAAGCAACACTTTGATATTACGATATTTATCCAGTTATTTATTATCACATTCGTTACATTTTTTCTTTACTAAACACTATTTTCATTACTATGGAAACATGTGCAATGAAGTGAAACAACTTTTCATGCTTTGTTAGATCAGGTTGGGGATTATAAATTTTTCAACGATTGCCGTAATCCATCTGATAATGACTTTTTATTATTGAAATGTAATAAAAATTCATTCTTGATGCAACGAAAGATCATTTGTTTTCATTAACATTTTTGAGCATATTATTCTTATGAGAAAGATTAAATGTTTGCATATTATTATTATATTTTCGATTCGTGAAATGAAACATTTTAAAACGCATAGCTGTTACTTTTGTCATATATGACATTTGCTTTACGATTTCCTCTATTTACCTTCTGGAAAGACTTTCCATATCTGGGCCATATTTTTGCATCACAAGGAAAAAAAAACGAGTGAATCCTCAAGTTGCTACTTCTGTAAATACATATGCTCGAACATGAAATGTCAAAAAAGATTCTTTTCACAGAAATAGAATTGGATGAAAACCATTTCCGGAAATTTGATCTGTTTGACTCATTGTTTTGAAGTTGTCCTTTTTAGTAATATCATAACATTCCGAAATAATTAAGTTGCTTGTGCAGCATCAACTTTAGAATATAATGGAACAGTATGCATTTGTGGTTTAACATATTATGCAAAGAGAGATGCGTTCAAGCATATTCGTCGTGTATGAAGAGAACAAATTTCATTCACATTTTAGTATTTTAAAAACATCTTTATATATTTTATGTAATTTTATATCATATACTTTTACTGGCATAAAATGAAAATTCGATAATATTTTTATTCTTAAACAATAGCAAATTGATTTTCGAAGAATATGAATTATTTCCACAAAAATTTCTTTTTATATTGCAAAAAAAAAAAAAAAAAAAAAAAAAAAACTTTACTATTTACTAGATAAAAATTTTTTACACAGTATAATTAAGAATACAAAACAAAAAAAATGCATATTTCCTCCTAAAATTACCCATTTTAATCAATGAATTAAAAAGATTTCTATCATATTTGTTCATCAATTTTCTATCATCTATCATATTTTAAAATAAATAACTTTTAAATTGGAAGTAAAATATTTTTATGCTTATCTGAATATTTTTGCTTAAATTTGCTTAAAACTTCTTCAAATTTACAGATAATTTTACGGACATTTTATGCGAAATGATTGACTTTTTTTCAGAGGAGAATTTAAAAAATATTTCATAGTTAAAATTTATTTTTCATTTACTCTGTTCATTAAAGTGAAAAATATTTCATAATAACGTGATTCACAGTCATACTTTTAAACTTTATATAAGAATGACTGTTTTAAATATATCTTCTTCTTCTATTGACACAACAGCCCACTAATGAGCAAAGCCTTCACAAGAACTTTATTCCATTCTTATCTATTTTTGGCTGTTGATCTCCAATTAGTTATGTTAAATATATCTGCTATTATCATTATTTAGTGAGTGCTGAAAATATAAAAAAAAAAATTTTATCGTTTAGAACATTTCGTGAAAATTTAAAATTATTTTGAAGTTTTCACGATATTTGCGCGATATTCAACACATTTGCGTGTCGCACCACACGAACTGGGAAAAACATTGTTCTGATAATTTGCTTTGAAGAACATTACTATTAGTTCACAGTGCTTCCAAAGCAGTCTCCTTGAGTGGGAAAACTTTCACATAAACAATATGTCGTGCTTTTTGCTTAATGATCCACATTAAAGAACACGAAATTGCATTTGTAATTTAATATCTCTATATTGAGAGATTGTTTTAGAACTGTGCTGAACTAGATCTTAAAGAAACAGAAAAGAAAAGAAATAAGAAAATACTATTTTCGTTTAACAATTTTCACCTTACAATTTTAATTAAAATCCCATTTAATTCAATAAATGAGAGCTGAGTTTGAAGAAAATTAATTACAGTCGACATAAAATAAATTCCTGTTAGCACTAACCTTATATAAGTGCATTTATAACCAATGAGTTTCGATCAAAATAATGGTCGAAGAACACTAAATCAACAGTATTAAGTGCAATTTAATACTGTTGATAATGACTTTAAGAGTGAACATTCAAGAGTTACTGCCATACATTGATTAAATTTTAATCATTTTTCTATAACCCTTAAGAATAATTCGGATCAAAATTCGGTAAATAGTGCTAATAGTCGATAATGTACTTTAAACACAGTCATAAAGTTAAATACTGTTAGCACTTATCAAAATTTCGCTGGCATCAAAACTTAAAATAAAACACTAATAGGAATTTTTAAATAAAAAGAATGTCCCACAATTAGCTATGGGACATTGAATGAATTGCGAAATTTAACCAGAATTTGTTTAGCTGAATTCTTAAATTTTACCTATCTTCTTTTCCTCTTTTTCATTATTTTACAGCAAATACATTTTATGCTGATGAGAATGAAATCTCATCAAGAATATTACAAAAGGTTCAAGAATAATTAAGCTGGTTTACTTCTTATGATGATGAAATATAATTTTTTTTCTCGAATTAAGTTACAAATTCATTTTTTAAAATCTTTGAATATGTTTTATTCACTTTAAATTTATTAAAAAGATCCTAATAATTTTTGGTACAACAAAACCAAAGAAAAATCATTCAATACATGTTATATAATTTTTTCATAGAACTCAACTCTTTCCTTTCATATTTAGACGTAATCTATTCCTACGCTTTGGGATTTAACTATTCACCGACTAAAAGATAATGAAATCAATGAAGTTTGAATGATTTTTCTGACAGTTATAAAAGAGCTTAGAATGCTTTTAGTTGCATCAACCGACAATGTATCGTTTGATTGAACAACGAAATCAAAATTGTAGTAACATTACACCAAGCGTGACCCCAGCGCTTAAATGGGAGAAGTGTTTCTGCTTGAACGAGTGAGGCCAAATTGAGGGACTGTCCCTGTGGTCGAAACCGGTCATTCCTCTGACCTGACCAAAGAAACGATCACAGATTTGATAACTTTACATTCCTTCATTTGAAGTTGTGCAATGATTTTCGCAATCAAAAGATTGGCGCTTAAGGAACTCGGATGTCGAAAATAGATAGTTTCATTCAGCGGAAGTGGATTTGGTCGATCATTTCAGAGCTAAAGCCTAAGAAATTACTTAACGAGAAATTAATTCTCCATGGTTAAGTAATTGTTATCAGAAATAATAATTGAAAGCTAGTCTCTCAAAATTTTAAATTAATATTTCATTTATTTTTTGAAATCAGTTTATTCTCAAAAAATGATTCTAAAGTTTCCCCGATTCTAAAGTTTTTTTTTTATTTTTAATTTTATTTTTAATTTTTTTATTTATTTATTTTTTTTTTAACCGAGATGAAGAGAATTCGCCAATAAAATTGTACTAGAATATTACGCTTTAATATTCTAAAATTGAAAAATATTTAACAGAATTTAGACTAGACTGAACATTTTTACATTTTTTAGACTGAACACTAGACTGAACATTTTTAGACTTTTGCATATTTATTTTAAAAAAAGTGTTTATACAACAAAGAAACATAAAATAGTTATTTGGCTAAAATAATTATACCTTTTAAAATTTTTTATTAAAATAATTATACCTTTTAAAATAATTATACCTAAAATAATTATACCTTTTAAAATAATTATACCTTTTATAAATTTTTGTTTTGTCAATCGCAAACTTTATCGGCTTTGCCCAGACCGATATTTGAGTGGATAGAGTTGTCTTTGGATATTATGTATTGCTAATTAAAACAAAATAAGTGAGGAAATTTAAAAAAAATCCATCAACAATGATCTCATTGCGATCTAATTGTTGTTTCATAACCAGCTTACTTCGATGTGTCTTGCCCATAGTTCAACTCTTCCATTTATGTGGAATGAGCTGGGTGAGAGTCTTCGTAATATAGAAGTAAGGACCAAACAGATGATCCCTTAATAGTTGACATGTCCCCAGAGATATTAATTCACTTGGAGGGCATTGCGAGCGCGATCTGCTTAAACCGCTCCAGCAGCCTTTAGTGAACACAGCCAGCTCCAGCTCCTAATAACAAAAAATATAGTTGTTTTTTTTGTTTTTTTTTGTGCATGCTTGTCTGTTGATGTCGGTTATTGGGAGTGGGAGTTTTCCGGATTTTCTTTAAATATTGAGTGATAAAAAACCTTTTAATAGCAATTGTCAGCAACGATATTTTAAGTTGCTTAGGAAAAAAATATTTTAGTATATTTTATTTTGTTTTGGAATAATAGAGAGAGAGTTAGAAAAAAATTGTTTTTTTATATATGTCCATACCCTTTTGTCTTATAAAAACTAAACTGTGGGTTCTGAATTAAATTTTTAGATGTATTCATGAATAAAGGCCTCTCTATGGCTAAATAGGTTAATCTAAAGAAATGTTCTTAGATGGATTTGTGATGGGATGTCTTCTTTTTGAAACATCATCTGTATTACACAAGCTATTGTTATATATAAACATTAAAAATGAAATTAGGAAATCTGTAGATGTGAGATTCAGAATGAACTCAGGAAAATAATGTTGCAACCGAAAATACTTCACATTCCAAAAAAGGTATAATATTGAGCTGCTATAACAAAAGGCAGATCATGCAAATACAATATTAATATTTGTCAAACAGAGTTGCTGTGGCATACTTATAAAAAATCTCTCAATTTATTATCAAGATTTATGTTAGTCAAAACTCAGTTCATTCTTTTTAGGCCAAACATAGATATTTTATAAAATATATTATTATTTTTCATTGAAATATGCTTAAATTGCATTCATTAAAGCAAAAATGTTTCATACATGAATAATATTTTATTTAAGAAATCGAATAGTGCACACACGCACAATAGGCCTAATGAGGAAAATAGAATGAATTGAACAGTTTTATTACAGTAGAATTTTTATACTATTAATGGAAAATGTTTTAAACATTTCGGATGCAAAGGGAATTAGCATTTAAAGCGCAAGTAAATCCTTCATAACAATCACAAATCAACTGCACTATCAAGCACAAATAATTAAGAGTTGGCAAATAAGTTGTAGATAGTGATAGCTTCCTCAATTTAAAAAAAAAATTCATAATTTGCAATTAAACTCTGAAGCCTTGCATAGAAAATAAGTTTTCAATTTTTGCCCATTATTTATGCTTTTAATCAATGGTGCACCGTTAAATTTAAATGAAAGTTTTTTAAGTTATTTTACGACACTTATTGCGTTTTCAGATCTTGCAATTTAAATCCATTCTAAAAGCATATGATTGATCTCAAGTAATAATTTCAAATTTTCATAATTTTAAAAAATATCTAGCGTATTTTGAAAATTTTTTAATAAAAATTATGAAATTGTTTAATTCAATTTAATTATTAATATTCTTCAAATAACATCAGAATTCTTGCAAATACCAAAATAAGTAAACAAATTAAAATTAAAAAATATACATCACAAAGTTAATAAAAATATTTATTGAAATGATGCGTTAACGCCGATGAGCACAGAATCGGTTAACTTTCGAATAATTTTTCTTTTGGAAAACATTTACCTAATAATTCACGGTATTTTAAAATGTATTATATAACGTCGATATTCGTATATACTTATATAATACAGAAAAGTTTAAATCGTGATTGTATGTCGTTAACGCTTAGTAAAAACATGGAAGTTTAATTTTACCGAATCAATAAGATTATTTTTTTAGCTTCCCCACAAAAATGGAAGATAATTTAATACGTTATTTCATCATTTGATAAGTAATAAAAATGTGTAAAAAAAAGAGAGATCCAGAAATAATGTAATGGCATGGTTTGTAAAAACAACTCACAATATTCAGCCATGTCAACTTTTGATTGCATAACTTAAGAGAGCTACATGGTACTGAAGTGCGTGCGAGAATATTCTTGAAAACATTGAAATTTAGATAATTTTTTATTGAATAACAGAGTCATTACTGCTTATCACTAAAAATCAAAAAGGGAAGTCCCTAAAAGGGCCAAAAATAATGTGAAAAATGTGTTTTTATACCCCTTACTGAGCAGCTTAATGAAACATGACTTCTTATGATGTAATATTTGCCTTCAGGCAGAACATTCTTGGAAAACAAAATTATATTCATGTTTTCAAAAGAAAACATTACGGAAACTTTAAAATAATTAACTAAAATTAAACGAAAATCTTTTTTCTTCGATTTTTTAGACTTATTGGTATTAAATTGTTAAGAACTGAAATATTTATGAACATTTATTATCTTTTTTTATTTTATTTTTATTATTTTATTTTAAACATTTATTACATTTATTATTTTTATTAGAACATTTATTATTTTATTTTAAAAAAATTCATAAATACTATCGATAATATAAAAAAATCACTCAAATGAAATGCAACTAAGTGATAAGTTCCATTATCACTTGGTCACACTTTATTAGAGTGAATTTTTTGTATTATCGATAAGATTTATGAATTAAAATATAAGATGAATTACAAAAAGGATTGTATGAACAAAAAGGACAAAACAAATAAAGGTCATTTCAAATTTTGAAAAAATTCTTAAAAAGTAAAGTATTTTATCTCAGGAGCGAATACATTGAATATGCTCCTACCTAATTCAAAACATGTTTATTTGAAATTTAATGACTATGAAATTTAACTAATAAATTAGTTTAATTTTTGGATACACATAAAAGTTTGCAAAATATTGGAAGAGTCTAGTCTTAATTATGATTTATTTGCTCATATTAACCAAAAGTGCATGTTTTTAAAATTTACTAAATTTGAAAAGTCATGCAATATAAGACAATGAAGAAGTTGAATTAATTAGTGCTAAAATAGCTCACAGTGCTAAAATAATTTCGTAAATTTACTTATTTACCTATTAAACCAAATAAATTTATTTTTAAATACAAAACTAAATCACATTTTATTGCTTGCCAAGAGGAACGTCTTTCAAAAATTAATTTAACTTGCAATCATCTAAAATAATTCACATACCTCAATGTCCATTAAAATTGTTGCATCAAGAAGATGACACATAAAATTTAAATGGCAGAAAAAAGATGCCATAATATGCATATGGCTTTTAAACCATTCATGTGAAATTGGGGAAGATAGCTACACCTGCACTGCGTTCAAATAAAAAAAATTTATAACAGGTTTATCATAACTTAAGAGTGTTGTAACTTTGTATTGTAACTTTGTTGCCTAATGAAAAGTTGCTGTAATGGCTTTTGTAATGAGGAAAAGTGTTAACCAGCACATTTCTAATATTGATATAGAACTGTTTGTACCCATATCCAGATTGACAGAACTTTCATTAATAACTGCCAGTGTTTACGGTTTGTTAACAGAAGTATTAAGTTGACGCTGCACACATACATATACACATGGGTAGCTATATCTTACATGCCTATTAATCTCTGTTTAACTTAAAACTCAGGTCATAAGAGCTGCGTTTATTGGTCAAGATGATTCTTCTGGATATTGCTATTTTCAGGATCAGTGCCTTTAAATTTCTTTTGACTTTAATTGTTATTTCCATTATACTGTATTTATCTTTTAAATGACTTTGTTACTTGAATTGTTTTTCATGGTGTAGCAAATTTAATATACTATTTAAAGGTTAAGTTTATATAAATTATTTTATAGATAAAAAATGTATGTTTTTTCATTATGATGTAAATTTTTTATTCATGTCATTAGCTTTTTGAATTCTAAGTTATTTTTAAGACAAGGACGATATAACAATATTTTTAGAACCTTTATACAAAATTAGGTATATATTTATTTGATACAAACAGTACTATATTCTCTGAACTTACTGGAAGACACTTATATTTTGATGACTTACACAAAAATTAACATAATACAAACATATACACACATGTTATTAAAAATTGCGCTTACACATTGATATTAAATTATTGAATTCTGAGAAAGAGACAGAGGAATGATGAATACAATTTATTTGTTTATTTATTTATTGTTTAAAAAGTTTTAAATTTCAGTATTGATTTTTAATACTCACGGAGCATTAATAATTCTGATTATAAATGTTTCTTTGTCCTAAAATTTATTTATTCAAAAGCTTACATATTCATCCCTATTTAGTATCAACTAATAAGTTATTATTAGTTTTCTCTATAAAATAAATAACTAGCAAAATACTTAAAATTTCATTAAATTTTATCTTATATATTAATTAAAAAATGAAAATTTCCTTAATTTATTTTATATACCTGAAAAATTTGATATAGAAGCACATCTAGCTATTATTAATAATCTTTAGTTTTTGCGTGAAATATATGTAACAAATGGCATTCTGAGTGGTTAAATATACAAAGAAATAAAATTTTATTAAATTCAGATCTTTCAAAATAAATAAAAGAATAAATATCATTTTTTTCTTACAACAATGGGAGATTCGTTAAGCAATATTTTCATCATATATATAAAAAATTCGTTTTTAACGCATTTTATTATATAATTTCAATTGTTTATTTCACTTTGATAATCGGAAAATAACAATCTAAAACAATAGGCCTAAAATATTTAACCGAAAATTCCTATGCTGCTATTCCATCAGTATTGCATTATTTCATTAATTTCACAAGTTAAAATCGAAAGGTTTGATGATAACATTATATCAATGCGTTTTATCTATTCATTCACACTGCATGTTATTAAGTGATACTGTATTTGTCGTATCTGTCGGTGGTAACCGATAATAAAGGTGATAAGAAAGTGTCAAACTTGAAATCTTTTTAAGAGGCACGTATGCAATACCTAAGGTAATGCGTCACTCTGATTCTAGAAATCATATGCTTCTGACTAATGTCGATTAGGCAGTATATATTATTATCTATTTAATAAAAATGATTTAGAGTGAAAAATCTGTAATGTTTGATATTTTTAATTGAGTTGAAAAAATTTCAAACTAAAGTTTTAATACTAGTTTCATTAATTTGCTTTAAGGAAAAAAATTGTTTCCAGAAAAAAAATTTCATCAGAATTTAATTCTGTTCAGTTTTTCATGCACTGCTAATTAAATTCATCATCTTTATATACATATATATAGTATTTTCATGCATTTTATAATCTAAAAATCTGTTCTGTTTTTAGTTCTGCTATTTTGTACTTAGAACAGATTTCCAAAAATATTTTTTGAGGAAATAAGTTGGATTTATAAATTGCGATTTTGATCATGCCATTTTACTTTAGCTCAAATTAATTTTTGGCTTTTGTTTTTGATCATAAAGTATTTATGCTGCAGTATGGTAAAATATGATAACATGAATTCTTTTGTGGATGTACTGTGGAATATCTACAGAACCTTAATTTTTTAAAATCAGCTCTTATCGTCTCGGGTCCTAACAATCTAGGGCTTGCCGAAGAATCTCACTCCGAACTTTTCGGTATTTTAGCTGCAGATTGTCAATTATTTTCATGAGATTTAATCCTTGATTGTATCATTCGATGATTTTATTTCTGTAGCCTTACTTTGGGTCTTTAGTTCAAAGCCTTTCAATTTATAATTCTTCTCAAAATCTTTTCTTCTGTTCTTTCTTTATGACTCAATAATCTAAATGCCAAAATTTAATAAATCCTTTATGTAATAGATTTTAATGTAAGATAATGTTTGTACAGAAAAACCTTTTAAAATCAATGTATTTTGTCCATTGGTGAAATAAATAACAAGGTTTCGTATCGTTATTTGTATCTTGATATATTATTATAAACTTACTGCTTAAGTAAGAGGACATTTATTTTGCAAATTTCAATTATGTAGCTGACTCACATTTTATAGTTCATTATATCAAAAATTGTTTCTCTCAAAAATAATGCTCCGAATATGTATAAATACTGGCGAATAATTTTATAAGTTTGCCATCATATATTTAGTTTTATTTTCATCTACTGTGCTTCGTGTTAAAAGACCATTGTCAAAAGCAAAGAAATAGAATTAATATAGCTTAGATTTTTCTTTACATTTTGTTGAAATTTTCTGCTGTTTGGTTGCCCATGATTTTTGTCGGTTTATATTCATCGGGTGTCTCCACATTGCAAATAGATACAATTTAATGCTCAGGAACAAACATTAAGTAATCATTTGTTTTTATCTGCCAACTTGAATTCGCTGAGTAATGCTCTTCCGCATATGTTTAAAAAAATGATAAAATATAATGTCTGATTCTTAGATTGTTATCTATTTGTATTAATTTTATGTATCGTAACATAGAGAAAATATAAAACTATGAACATAGGTAATGTACATAGACATTATAAACAAATAACGAAAAAACTATAATTTTAAGGATTATCGTCAATATTAATATTTATTTGTTATTTAACTTTTTTCCTTTTTATGTAAAGTGAAATGATGCAACTATAATAGTTAATATTTAGAATTAAGTGATAAAAGATACTTTTAGTTTCAAAATATTTATTTATTGTAAAAGACCCGACGATTGGCTATGACTCTTTTTCCAATATTTCTGAACTTCAAAAATTGAAAAATACAAGTGCTGAGTATGAGTCAAGATGAGTAGTATGAAAAATTTGATGTTGCACAGAGGACATAATGGAAAATCCCGAAGACCAAACGAATACAAGTTTGCAAGCAAACAGTCATGGCCTGTACTAATACCTCGTTCCACTTCACTTTTTTAATCATACACTGTTTGCTATCGTAAATGCAACAGCCTGAAGAAAGCATGCAAATAGCATGAAACTTACGACATACATTAGTGGCGGTGAGATATACAAATGATTAGAATTTCAGTGCAGATGCATATCATGCACATCTGTGGCGCCACTTCAAAGCACAATTTAAGGCTTAGAGATTTCGAAGATTTCAAGTTCGGCAAATGTGTTTTTCTTGTGTTTTTTTTTTTTTTTTTTTTTTTTTTTTTTTTTAAAAAGACAAATTAAGCCTTGTTCAGAGCAATCGGTAGTCGCGTTGGACGTAACTAAACAACTGTAATGCGAATATATGATCGTTGGATGCAAGAGGGTACGACGGACCAACGTGTTCGATCGCATCCATCTCATCACGTGATGGGCAAATTCTGCGCATGGCAGTGACGGATCACTCAGCCACATCACGAACTATTGCACAGCAGATTCAGTCTAAAAGGCATGATCCAGTGTCTGCGCTTGCCATTCGACAGCATTTACAGTAGAGTTGTTAGTTTGCAAGATGTCCATTGTTTGTTCTACACTTGACGTAGAACCACAGACGTCTCCACCGCCAATGGTACGATGAAAGAAGGATGTGGATGGTAAAATGAAATGTCTTTACTGAAAAGTCACGCTTCTGTCTGCAACACCACAATGGTCACATTCGAGTCTGGAGATACCTTGGAGGGAGGATGTTAAACAGCTGCATTATGAATCGTCTCACTGGTTCTTCACCGGGTATTATGGTATGTGGCCGTATTGGATATAACTTTCGCACTCCTCTAGTACGTATTGCATCACGTGATCACTTTACTTTAAACAGCCAACACTACAGCCAACAGCCAACATCACTTTAAACAGCCAACACTACATCACCGAGGTGTTGGAGCCAGTTGTCCTTCCTTATTTTCAGGGTTTGCCCACAGTCATATTTCAACAGGATAATGTGCGACTACACATTATTCAAGGATTCTTCGTCCTTGTATAGGTTTCCCGGCCGTTTGCTCTCCGAATCTTTTAGAAAACATGTGGTCCATGATTTCTCAATGATCGACCAAGATTATATACCCAGCTGCCAAACCAGATCAACATTGGCAACGTGTGGAAGCTGTTTGCGGCACCCCAAGAACACATACGAAATCTCTTTGAATCAATGCCGAGGTGATCTCCAACAATGGCGGCTACTGATTTTGGCAGGAACCACACTTCACAGAATTCTATAAATTTAATCATTTGACACTTGGTCAACATGCTATCTACAAAATAAATTTTGTTGCGACACTTCTTGTCTTTCTCAGTGTTTCAATTTAGGTGGCCAGCAGTGTATTAAAGTTAAATCTGATTTAACTTAAACACCCTGTTGTAAACAACGTTCACGCTTGATACTCGAAACTGATTTAAGAAATATTGGTGTTTGTTCAAAAGCTATTTATTGTTTGTAGATTTTAAAAATTTCTTTATATTTTTGGATATTTTTTTCATAATTGAACACATATTTTAAGCATTTACAGATGACGTCACCAATGACGTTAAAGAAGATTATATTTCAAATCATGAATACGAAACCAAAGATGACAAATCTATTTCTCGAATCTAATATAATTTTTGGTGGTTAGTTAATACTTTTTATGTATATAAATCTGTTTCATTATTTGTTTTTAAACTTTGCTTCTCTTATATCTATTTTACTCGGTGTCAGATATTTCAACTCTGAAACAATTTGGTAGACAACAAGATGACGCTACATCAGTTGAAACGTTTTTACATCATTCTCCAAATTGATTTAAGATAAATCATTTCTGATTTACTTAAATCGCAAGTTGCAGCTGTTGAAAGTTCAGTTGAAATAGAAACGCGTTTTGAAGTGCAGCGTGAACAAGGCTTATGGCGGAAAAGTGCCACAGCTGCACTTCTAGGAAAATCTAGGATCAAGTATGCATCCTCAAGCAATGAGATCTATAGCTTATCGGTCACATACACACATACAGAGTCTTTTTCCTCTCTGCTTTATCCTGGAGGCATATCTTCTTTTTTATCAGCAGTTTGATAGATTGAGATGGGAAATTTTCAAAGGTCTCTCGATGACCCTTGCACTCTTTAGTTTGAAATTATAAACTAATGTTATTGTGTGTGCATATATTATTAACAGGTGTGAGTATTTCACATTTCTCTGCATGCTGCATATACAGCGATGCCTTAAACGTATTCAATCAGAAAATGCAGAGTAAACTAAGACAAAAAAATAATATGAAATATTTCCCTGTTCCAAATGTTTTTTATATACATAAAAGAGCATGTAGATTTTATTTATAAATCAAGATTACAATTAAGTAAAGTGAATAATTCAATTAAAAATAAAAAAGTTTTTTTTTTTAATTCTAAAATAAAATTTTTAGAAGTCACATCATTTATGCCACAAAAGTTTGTGTCTATGGCTGTTCCTTCATTTGAAATGTCTTTCATGGCTATTTATCAGATTTAATTACACTCAGATATTTACTTCACTTATAACTAATTTACAAGGAAAATAATTACGAGCTATTTTCTCGGTATTAAAGCACATGAATTTGGAGTTAGTTATTTTTGTTACTTCTCATGTGCATTAAATATTATTACGAGAGTTCTCAATATTTTCGTTATAAATATTTTGGCAAGTTAGTTGAATAACTTAATTGTAATTTGCTGACAGTTGTGATAAACAGTGTTATGAAGGAGTTTTGCAATATTTATTTGAATTTGAACTTTATTTTTTTTAAAGAGAAAAAAATATATATAGCACAGCATCCAATTGCGAGATTACATGAATGAAGTGTGCACTCAATTGAAAAAAAAATTATAATCAGAAAATATGATCCAATCTTGTGAAGTCTTATTAAAATATAATTTTGTTGCTTATGTTCCTTTTGTGAAAATTTGAAGAAAAAAATAGTGTCATAAATATCGAATTCTCCTAGTAATAGTGTTTTGAAAATGCAAAGTAATTGCTACTTGCGTGGAGGTAGCTAGATTTCTGCAATGTATGTAATTTATTATGTAGGTTATTATGTAGTTTTAGTACAGTATGAATACAGATAAACTAAAATTTGAAAGAATTTTTTTACTTCTGAAACCCATCATACTGAAACAAATAAGTTATCATTGTTTATACATGTAGTTATTGAAAATGCAAATCTAAGAATATCAGTTTTATATTTGTACCATCTTTTATAAGCAGCTTAATTGAAAAAAGGTTCACTGATACCAACATTTTTCTTCTAATTGTAAATCATAGTTACGAGACAATTTAACTGTGATGTTTGAAGTTAATTTAGAAAAAAAATTAAATCCGAAATCTTATCTCTTTGAATCTTGCCTCATGTTTATGGGCTTGTTTGCTGCCTGTTAAGAGTTACGCAAGTTTAGTTAATTCAAATCAAAATGAAATATCATTATTAAATAGCTTCATCATACAATTGTAATATCATCGGCATTGTTTCCTTATATATTATGATTCTTGATTAGTTACAAGTCAGTTAGAGTCTTCTTAGATTATATGATATGATTTTTTTTTTTGATTTCCTTATTTTATAGATTTTTCTATTAACTTTTAATAATATCTTTAAAAAGATGGAAGTATTCAGATAAACAATATGGAAGTATGTGTTCTCTGTAAGTGCAACTTTCAATATAGATAGAAGATACTTAATGTTATCGAATTAAAATACACTAATTTAATTAATAAATTAATCAAAAATTATGTTGTAAATTTGATACTAGTACTTGAATTGTTCCTTGACTAAGAGTTTCTAATTTGGCTACTGACTCAGCAGTTTCGTTTATGTAAGAATTGACTCACTTATTCTTGCTCAGCACTTGATTGCCTGATATTAACTTCGTCAATGTAATTTTTAATTTAAATGTAGCTGAATGATCTGAGCAAAATGATATTGTTGGAAGGATGTTTACCTCTTTCCACTCAATTACGCAGGTGACTTTTTTATTTTTAACTGAACATATTCCAATTACACTTTCGAGAATAAGAATAAAATAAAGATTACTCTATTTTAAAAATAAATAATTTTTTTTCATTATTTCGTGTAAATAAATAATTGTACCGCAAGTCGTTTCGCCACTTTCCGGATTTATTATACTTTTTGTTCATAATTATGTTGTTCCTTAATTCCGTTTTTGATGTAATTATTTTTGTACACTATTAATAAAATTACAACAATACTTGATTATTTCCAAAAATTAGATTTTTTAATATTATTACCGAAAGAACTTTCAGTTCAAGATAACAGAAAAAATTAAATGAAATTCTATTTTTTAATTATAAAATTTTTCAGCATAATATCTCACATATTTCAGATAATAGAAAAACAATTTCAGAAACAATATTCCGCCTAAAATAAGGAACGAAAATGAATCCATTTTTAAATGATGTACCTCTTCAATATAACATGTTATCAAAGATAATCTTTGCAGCTGAAGAAATGTGTTTATCTTTTCCGTTTTGCATAAGCTTCGGTTCATGTCCAAATACTTCCTATTATGCTTAATATTTTTCGCTCTTTATCCCAACATTAGACTTATTACCAAATGTAAGGAAGTCATCTGCAAATAATTTCCTCTCTTTTTTCCACTGACATATTTTAGTTTCCGAGTTATTTGAAAATCTGTTTTTCCAATTTTAAAATATTTGATTAGTCTAGAAACATTTTTTCAACATTTTTTGCTTTGAATTCAAGCATAAATGGTTATTTTATAAACGAATGAATACATATTAGCAAAATAATTTTATTTTTGGAGAAGAAAATACTGTTAAAAACAATTTTTGAAGAATGTTAAAATAAAGATGAAATTTTTAGTTAAATAAATAGAAATTTAAGTTTTTTTTTCTCAAACCAAAAATTATAACTCTATTCAATAATATGTTATAGTTTGAAATCTACACCTGTTTTAGCAATTTTAGGGTAAATTTCAATATTTTAGCTAAACTTAACGATTTTAAAGTAAATGGGATATTTTTAAATTTATAATGTTTGCTAAAAAATGTTTAATTATCATTAAATAAACTGTTTCTGAATAATGTATATTGTTAATTATTTGTTGCTTTGAAAATTGAACTTTAGATCGGAATTTTTGTAAGGCAAATTATATCCACTTTTAAGTGATTTAAATGTAAAAATTCAAATTTGTGTTTTTTTCTCTCATCTTATTTTTATATCTTTATTTTGATATTTATTGATTATGGAAACTTTTTTAAACACTCCTATTTAATAGAAATACATTTTGTTAAATGAGAAATTTATTTAAAGAAATTTCAAGTGTAGATAAAAATATCTTTTGACAATGAATACATGAAATTTTATCTAGAAATAATAGAGGCTTATGATCTCATAGTTAAAAAAAGCCTGCTATAATTTTAAATATACCCATAGCAACATTGAAGATGAATAATTTAAGATTATTGTTAAATATTTTTTTCCGTTTTCAAAGATATGTGAGATAACAGATATTCTCTTAAGTGAAAAACAAACTGATATGTTTGTTCACTGTCTGACATATCAATTCCAGAGATAATAATTCCTCTATATATTTATTCATATAGTTTATGTATCCTGAATAACATTTATTAAGAAAAATTAAGTAAAGAATTTAAAATATTTATAAAATTATAAAAATTATTTGCTAATCAAATATTGTTAAAATAACTTCTGAGAACCATATATAATCCAAATAATGTATTGAACTTGCAATTCTATCGAAATGGATCGCAAGATCACCAGATCTGATATCATATACTTTCTGTTACCAATAGATAAAAATATTTTAAATGTACAAAAATATTTTTATCTATTGACTAAATTTTAAGATTCAATCAGCAGTATTTTTTTTAATATTATCAGTGGTACTGTTTTATGTAGCTCATAATGTCATAGAGATATTGTTATGTATTTGCAATCTTCAGACTTTGTTATTTTTGAAGTGATGATCTTTTTTAATCATGTTACTTTAGTAACATGATTAAAATATATTATATAAAAAAGATATATAAAAAATCAAAGAATTAAAATAAATATATAAAAAGATCAAAGATCAAAATCTGAAGATTGTTAATAACTTAATAACACAACTGTTTGTTTCAAATATCATATGATAATGGAGTAAGTATAGAAAATAATATTTTTTTTTTGACAAGTCTCATGTCTGTACAATAATTTTGAGACAAATTACTTCATTATCTATAATTTTTTTAAAAATGTTCTAATATAATTCCCAAAAGTATAAGTGTTTTATATATTTGAACACTTCATGAGTTTTACTTTTATACAAACGAAGAATTTCAAGAACCATCTAAAAATATCATATTTTTTATTTCTTTTGTATCTGTGATAAGGATTAATCACTATCATTTAATAATATCATTATGTAAAACTAGATAACATAAGTTGTTATTGTTTATACTTTCCCGTGCATAGCCCTGAGTTGGATTCTACCAGTTAAAGAACGTAAGTAAAATAAAATTGTAGTTATTAATTGTTTAATGAAATTCAAAGATATAAATTATTTGTAAGAATTTCATTACAACAACATATGCTTTTATTTCATTTATCTTTATTTAGGTGTAAAATATAATTTTAAAAAATTAACAACAATTACAAATATGACAAGAATTACAAACATAATTCATATAATTAGTTTTACAACAGTCAAATTATTACATTTTAACATGATATACCATTTCCAAGAGATTTACTGTTTTGTCCTTAAACTAATATTGGATCATTTGTTTATCTGAGTTTTCTCACGCACTGTTCTGGCAGTTTGCTTTGAGTCTCATTGTTTTGGATTCGATTTTCCCAAACTCATTTACTGGGTCACTGTTGTAAATTTACAAGACGAAAATATGTAAAATAATAACGAGAAGTCTTGTTATTGCTTTTTATTGTTTTTATCTACCATGTATTGATAATTCATCTAAAATAAAAAGAAGTCCTTTTCACGAATTCATCCTAGGCCAAGTAGACTCATAAATATAACTTTCATGAAAAGTTTAGTAATGACCTTAACAATGGCCATCGTTTGAAGTTCACTTCCTCGACGAACCAGTTCTAAAAATTTGACCTCAGCTAGACGAAAATTACATTTTTTTCTTATGAAAGGGAGTCATGAAAAATATTTGGAGCCTCAAAGAGGGCGTATGTGACCGAGACAGTAATTTTGATTTAATGTGTAAAAATATAACAAGAAAGATCTTCCATTTCCTCTTCTCAAGAAATAAAAAAACTTAATGATTTAAAGTGAAAAAAATGTAGTTTTTGTGAAATATTTGATAACGATGAAGTACGTATTGAACTCAAGTTTAAAAATTTTAAAATATATAAATATTTTGCTGAAGAAAAAAATTGTACGTACTCTCAATACTGACACAAATTTAAAAAACCAATATCTTGAAAATCATTAAAAATAATAATTAATGATGTAATACATCTAAATGTGTTAAATAAAGATCAAATTCGATAAAAATTATTTTTTACCCAATTTTTGACACATTTGAAGAAATTGAAAATGAATGGTTTTAAACATAATGTTTCAGGATTTATCAGAAAGGTGACTTTGAAAAGGAATCATAACTAAAACAGAATAACTGTAAGTAGGTGTTTTTTTACACATGAATAAATTTCCTAAAAATCATAACAGCAATATTTCCTATTGGCGAAGTTTTAAAGCACTGTATTAATAAACAAAAAAAATTTTGAACTATTCTAATTCTTGAAGTTTATTTAGATTTCAGATAAAATAAATGCTTACCTCTCATAAAATGAGAGTATTCATAGCAGAGAAAATTGTTTCATTCAAGGACATCTGATTTTCCTCCAAATTTTTTATTCTAAAATGATAAACATAAGGAAAATTGTAAGAAATCCTTTCAAACAGTAAACGATTTTGAACTCGAATATGTATGGTTAATATATTTGTTGTAAATTAAAAATAAGTTAATACTGACAATGAAAACTTATATTATGATGATGATGATAAAACAGAAAAAAATTTAAAAAGTAAATTAATAATGTTAGTCGAATTAAAATGTCTTAGAATTATAAACTACGATTTTAAGGAATGGAGAGAAAATTGAAATATTTTAGAAGCGAAAAAATATGATATAACAATCAAATGTAATAATGATATAACATTTGATTCTGTTATATCATTATTATATTTTCGTTGAAATTAATAGTATTGTATAATTAATGTATGAGTGTCATTTAACAGATTGTAAATTAACAGTTTTGTAATATACCTTATGATTAACATGTAAAATTTCATACAAGCAATTAACGATTTCCATAAATAAATAAATATTTGCCAAAAGAGAGAAATAATATCTTCATTCTTTGATCAAATTGAAATTATTTTAATTAATGCTTTTCAGTTTCTACTAGGGATAAGTCATGGAGGCAGTTATTAAAGAATAATTTTTGCTAAAATTTTTTCAAGTGCACAAACAATATTTTAAATATCGGATGCGTTTCAAATGAAATTACATAAAAATTATTTTTCTCGGGAAAAAATACGTAAATAGCATTGTTAAAATTTACGCATACACATTAATTAGAAAATTCATTTATATTTCACTCAGTGGAAGCATAACTCATGTCCCGTGGGCCAAATGCAGCCCATAAAACGTTATCAAAATTACAGTTGAATTATTAAAGAACTTTTATTCTATATTGCGCTTTCAATGCTGTAAAAACAAATAGATGATATTTTGCCTTTGTTTCTTTTCTATACTTACATATGAATAATATGTAGTTGATGTACGAAAGTATTCTTCACTATTGTTTTTATTAAACTAAATTAAATATACAATTTACTGTAATTTATTTCAATCACTTATCTTCACGAGTTTTAAAAATATCTTTTTCGTTTTTTGTTTCTTTAAAAATTAGTTTGATTAATTTTGACCAATTTTTAAAATTATGATTATTATGTAAAATGTTTTCTTTAGCGTCTAACCTTCAGAAAAATAAGTCTCAATTTTGCAAATTATAAACAACAAAAAAATCTTTTGAATTTTGTACATATTTCCATTGTAGGTAAGGAAACATGCTTCTATAAAGGTTAAGTACAAAAAATTTAAAATATATAATTAACGTTAAAAGAAATTTAGTTTGATAAAAAAAAGGAATTGTAAAAAGAAACTGTTGTTATGTATTTTCTAATTTGGATTTATTTCCCCATCAGTGCTAAAAAATTTTGAGAAATATAGTTGATATATAGATTTAAGCTGCAGTTTTAATATAAAAGTAAGCATTTAATACAAACGTTTATAGAACTTGAATCTAAGTAAATTATTTTCACTCAATTTTATATATTTATTAACATACATTTAAAGTTAGCATTCAGAATTTGCTTCTTTTTATTTACTAAAACTCTTCATTTATCTTTAATCAAAGTTTCCAATACTTTTGTCCATTTTGAATGTAATTTTAAGTGATCTTTCATAATTTTTCAATTTTTTTCCCTACATTTATTTAGAATATAAGTTTTATTATTTTTAAAACTTTCGAAGACTTTATAAATGGTAAGGATTTGCGCATATTTATAAAGCCATGTATACTTGGTTTCATGTGAAATACCTAAAAATATTCACAATAAAGATATAAAAAATAATTTTTTTATAGAAATATCATGATGAAGTTAATATTCGACATACACACGAACAAAAAACATTTGTACTTATGGTAAAATTTCATTTTTAATTTAATTTCATTTTCATTCTAATTAAAATTTTACATTATTGAGAGTGCATCTTAGTTTATTAAAAGTATATATTTTCCCCATTCTGATGCATATCACGTTAAAACACAGATGATTTATTATTATTTTTTTTTACATGTGCGGAAAATGTTCTTTGAATTCTTGTGAACATATATTCAAATTCAAAAAAATATATATATATATATGAACAACATTAATGTTTTATAATTTAATCTTAAAAAACTACACGTTTCAAATAAAAGTTGATCACAAAATTTAAAATTTTTTAAAGCCAAATAAATTTAGTGGACTATTAAAAGGATACTACTTAATTCTATATTTTTATTACTACATTAAAATGGTACTATTAATTTTAATATTACATTAATTTATAAGACAGGATTAAAATTGGCTGACTGAAGTGTTATTATTTAAGCTGAATAAAATTTTACATATCTCAAATTGTATAGTCACATTTTTATCTGCATTTTCATTATTTTTTTTATACAAAAATAAGTATTTTAATGTATAATCTCCTTATGTTTAATATGCTATTAAGATTTTAGTATAACATCTGAATTAGTTATTTTAATACTTTAGTCTTAATCAAACATTATATAAAATAATTAAATTCTTGAAATTCTTCTGATTTTCATCTACACAAGCACCTAAATAATTTAGTTTATTGAATAAAACAGCAAATTCTACAGTTTACAGAGATTATCTATACTTTATTTATATGTATTTTCATTTTTCCTAAATTATAAAGTTCGTGAGAAAAATTTACAATTGTATTTGATCACTTCGCTTAATAGTTGCTTCATTTTTATAATTTTTTTAGTTCACCTGAATTTTGAATTATTTTAGAATATTTCTGTTGGCGTTAACAAAAATTCGATTTTTACAAACATGCTTAACAATTTATAGATTACGTAATACATTTGTTATATTAATATAATATGAGTTGTCTTAATTCAATATTTAAAGCAAATTTTTGGCTTAAAAAGTTGTTATTATAAGATATATAACTATTGATAAATAAATTTAAGTTTGGTACGTTGGTTCTTAACATCATGGTCTGTTGGAATAATCGAATTAATTTACCTAAATGAATTTTAAACGGCTATTCACAAAATAAAAGGAACACAGATTTTGTGCTTGCATTTTTGCTTAAAAAGTTGGATACATTCTTATAATAAGATTCTTTATTCAGATTTTCCGTAAATTACATTATTTGTAGAAAATTTATAATTGTTGCACTTTTTTTTCTTTGTCGTAATAATATACCATAGTCCATTAATTGGTAATTCACATAAATAGAAATTGATTTTTTTTTAATATTTAGTATTTTAATTGGACACTTCAATTGAAAATGTTACAATGAAAGACAATTTCGAGATTCAGTAATTTTTTAGAAATTTTGAATTATAGCAATGGTTGCAAATAATTTATTTTTTTAATCTGAATAATTAAACTATGTAATAAAAACTAAACTTAAAAAAATTGTAGCTAGATTTTCTTATTGAATATAGACAATTTCTATTGAAGAAATAGGTTGGTTTATTACTTTATCCACATGATGAAGTTATAAAATTTAAATATTTTTCCTAAAATTCAAATTATTATTATTTTTTTTATTTTCCCACAGCTTAACATTTTTATCCTGCAATAAATAATGTAAATAAAATTTCAGAAGACTTTAAATTTTTTATTTATATTTTATAAAGTGTTAACATTTATTATAAATATATTTAAGAAAATTATGCAATTACTTTATCCTAAAGTTTCTTTCACAAAAAAAAAAAAAAAAAAAAAAAAAAAATCCGGATTATTAATTATGTTCATCATTAACAGCAATGAAAATTATCTTTCTCTTTTAATTTAATTAGATAATTGTAAAATTAAATAAGCTATTTTACTTCACTGGTTTTGATGTAACAAAATTTTGTAGGACAAATGTAGCCATGAAAACTTGACTTTTTAAACTTTAAAGAAATGTATATAATGTATGAACATATATTTAACGAAGGAAGATTTTTGAGTGAATAAAAATTAGCAGTTTTCATACTTTTATCTCTTTCCTAATATTAATTTAATAAGTAAGAAAATATATTTCTTCCCTAAATATATTATCTAGGAATTTGAATTTAAACGAATAATTTCAATTTTATATTTAAATATTTTAAAAACTGAAGCTTAGAAATAAAAAATAAAATCCTTAGATCTATTTGTTAAGTTGATGCTGTTAGTTACCAAAACAAAGTTATATAAGCTGAACAAAACAACTTCGATAAAATTGAAAACAAACAGAAGAAATAACGAATGTTTGAATTTTTAGACACGTGTCCCCATGGTGATGACGATATAACTAAAATTATTGATTAAAATTAATGGTAATTTTTAGGATTTTGTCATTAGAAGTGATGACAAACAAAGAAATTATGAAAAATCTTTGACCTTGAAAACAGATTTCTTTTTATTTTATCCCGTATATGTCCGATTTTACATGTACTAAATATGTTTTAACAACGACTTTACTTATATTTTATAAATATTATGTCATATTTTTATACATATTAATATATTATTTTTTAAACATATCTAATATCTTTATGATCTATTTTATAAATCAACAAAGAGTAAGAATACAGAAAAAATATTATTACAAAAATGAATTTTTGATATCATCTATATTTCATTAGCTGAAAAATTATAATTACATACTTATTGTAAAATTATGCACTGTATAATTGTTTTTATGTTAAAATTAGAACAAAGCGATATTAAATTAGATTCAAAGTATTTCTTATAAATATCAGTAATAATAAATTATAATATTACTGTTAACGTGTAAAATAAAATGAATAATTAAATAATAGCTTGAGATCGGCAATAAATTAAAAAAAATGATATTTCAAATATAAACATATTTATATGACCATTAGAAGTATATAGTTATAAAATAACTGCATTGTTTAAAGAATAAAAATTAAATATAAATTTATTTTGAAGTGATAAAAAAGTAGATTAACTATAAATTTCTGTGCGATATTATAAATTGTATTAAATACCTATAACAATGAGGCTTGAACATTAGTGATAGTTAGAAATGTAGAAGAATTATTTAATAATTTCTTAAGAAATATTAATACAACAAATGAAAAGTTAGCATATTTGGATTTCAATCATAACAATGATATAAAAAATTAATAAGAATAAATGATATCTTTATAAGTTAGATTAATTAGTATTTTTAAATTCAAATTCTATTCCCGCACATTCTCTCGAAACAAATCACATCTAATGGATTCTTCACAAACACATTACATGGATCTAAATTTTTTTCTTTGTTCATGTAACTTTCACCATATTAGGTTGCAAATAATTTATTATGCAACATTAGTTCAGCGAAAAACATCAATTTATGTTAAATAACTATCTTGTTTTCAATCAGTGAAACAAATTAGGATACATAATCAGATCGAAAACAAAATTTTAATGTAAAACATTTAAATTTTGAATTTAAAGAAAACATAAAAATTCAAAATGCAGTTGATTTCTTAAATAAAAATTGCAGTTATTCTTCAAAGGATAGTTTTAAAAAATGGAATTGTTTTGAAATACAACTGCAGATAGAGACTGCTCTCTTTTTCTATCATTAAAGATAAATCCCATTGTGTATTGCGGTTATCAGAAGTTATCTTTCATGTCTGATCAACACGTTGCAAGGATCAAATAAGCATCTGTGTTCGGAATAATTTTGTATAAAATCAGTTGAAGAAGAAAGATTTTGAAGAAATTAAAGTTTAAGTTATTTTAGTAATATCATCAATTTAAATAAAAAATTCTTTTGAAATATTTCTGCTCTATTTACTTCTAATTCCTTTGATTTTTTCATAAAAAATTATGCTTTTCTTTATTTCACATTTTATTTTTTTAAGTAAATATGAATTTTTGTTCTTTTTATCACTCAAAAAATAATCTGATAAGTCAGTAGATAATGCAATTAAATTATTTTAGAGCACTTTTAAAGGTTATTATTATGTCTTATCATACATTTCAAATTGTTCTATTTTCTTGTGTTATAAACTGAACAGATAAAGTGATATTTTTTATTCCAGATTTTACTGCTTCTGATAATTTTAGAATTTCGGTATTTTCACACATGTTGAGATTATATTATGGTTAATGTTATTTTTTTAAAATTTTCTCTTTATAAAGTGAGATTCTTTTTTCCGTAAAATAAATTCGAATTTCGTATTTAAGTACTATTGTGTTTCTTAATATATTATTATAATAATATTATCAAAAATTTCTATAAAATTGGAACATCTAGCCTCAGTTGCTTTTGCTATAAACTACTGGAAAATTATTTAAAAGATTATAAAATTGAAATATTGCAGCAAAGATAATTGTGTATATAAATTAATTTTCATATATTTTTCAATTTAATTAGGAATTTAGAGAACTGTTTTAATAAGGTAACCTTTAAGGATAATAAGAGCTATTATAATAAGATAAGATAGAGTAAGGACATTTTGACACCACATAATGGACAGCTGAAAGCCATTTATACATTTACTTATATTGCCTTTAGTGAGGACTTCAGTTAGATGACTATGCACACATATTCAGGGATGAAATTAGAAATCACCAGCTCTGTTGATCGACAATCAGCTGGTATCGAACTCGTGATTGCCAATCCAAAAAAGATGTTTTTAACTATAGGTCATACTGTGCCCATAAAAGCAGTGCGTTTCAATATATAATCCTAAGTTCTAAATGAGGTTTGAAAAGAATTTGCAAAAACAAATTTGTAAAACAGTTTATTCATAATTATTTAACAACTTATGTGAGTGACTTAATGTCTTTTTTTTATGAGAAATTTAAAAACTACTGAGTAACATGTAATATTTTTTATTTAAAATTAATTCAATTTATTAGGGGATATTATCTTGTTTAATTTTTTTTATTCTTTTATATATATGTAACAAATATGTTTTTTTATTAAATGACATTATAATTTTTAAGTCTTGAATGAAGGCAAAACAATGTTGTTGATCTTGAATGGTTTTTGATTGATTGAAAGATTCTTGAAGGATTGAGGAAGAGAAATTAATAGATTTGTTGACCAATTTTTTTAATACTAAACTAATTTGCATGTGAATTTATATATTTTAACACCTATACACATTTCTACAAAATCAAGAGAATTAGTTGTCTGATTATTACTATATATTAGGCATATTATAATTTTAATATAGAATTGATTACAGTGTAAAAAACTCCGTAGTACACATGAAATATGTAATTCACACAATAATAAGTAATTCACACCTTTTTATAAACGCAGTTCAAGTTATTGATTAAATTGACTTACACTTTATTATTTCTATTTTCCATTATTATTTTCACTGTTATAATCATAATAAATTTTTAATGAAAATTAATGATGACTTTAATTGTGTATGGTCTTACGAAATAAATCGGTACTAAAGATTTATATTAGATTTCAAACAGAAAACGCAAAATGTACATTTCATATTTACTGTTATTTATAAATTAAATATTATTATATTTACTTTTTAACAAACATGATATTGTATAAATGTTATTATTACTTCAAAAGTTATAGACTACAATTTTTTCATAAAAGCTGAAAGGAAAAATAATGAAAGCTGAAATTTCTAAATTTGAAATAACATCATTAACTTGAAAATAATATACATTATTGAAAAATATAAATACTTTTTAAAAATCAGATTTATTTTTACAACAGTAAATTAAAAGTTGGTAATTAAGAAGTTTTGGGTTAGAATTAATAACGACATAAGATTCATTTGTGCAAAGATTCTTAAAATAATAGCAAATTCATTAAACTGATAACTTTTCTCTTAAAAACATTTTATTTTAAAATAGAATATCTGTTGACAGAGAGTACTAAATTTAATTACATATTTTTAATTCTAATGCTATTTTTGAAAAATTTAATTCTTATATTTATTTCCAAAATACATGATAAACATAATTATTTATATTTATTATTGAAATGTAAGAAAAAATTTAATTATTTTATTGAATACTAAAATGATTTTTACCGGTGGCAACATCTTTTTTTTTGTTTGGAAAAACTCATTCAAAAATATGAATCTTTGTTTTATCTTTAAAAACTTTAGCTATATAGTCAAGATGTGACTACAACAAATAATAGAATCAAAATACATATTTTACATAAAAGTATAAATTTCAAATGCCGTTTTAATCATCTACAAAAAAAAATTATTGAAGAATTACCGTAATTTTTAAATTTATGTTTAATGTCATTATAAAAAAACACAGTTTATGAATCTCACAAAAACATTACAGGATTCCAAATTTATAATCTGATACTAATACGATATATGATCAAACCGCATCAAGTTTTTGTATTTAAAAAAGTGTTTGATACTAAAAGTCGAGAGTTCTTGGATTCATGAGATTTTTGAAAATATAAAAAATATTAAAAAAATTTGTTTGAAATTACTCCTACGACAATTTATAAAACGTTATAATTTTAGTTATATATCTTAAATATGCAGGTACCTGTATAATTTCGAGGAAACAATTCCATAAAGCATTATTAAAATAAAAAAAAAAACTTGTAAATAATAATTTAAAAAAGAAATATTTACATATTTAGTTTGCAATTATTGAAAGAAATAGATATTGTAATTATAGCATATGTTGCTGTTGTCGTGTGCCAGCCAGGCTGGTAATATGAGGTGCGCTGCTCCACTTTCCAAACTGAACCATATTTGGTGTGGAGTCCGATTTCCTCAGTACACACATGCAACCATTCACATACAAAGAAAGGACAAAGACGAAAAAGAGAGAGAGAAAGTACATACATGCCCGAGCCAGGATTCGAACCCAGGTCCCACCCATCTGTCGTCAGGTACGCTAACCACCAGACAGGTTGGGCGGCAATTTACGCATATAAAATTATTAAATGTCATCAGAAATTCTTTTATAAAAATTATATGCATTTGAAATTTATATTTATAAAATATCTTAATAAAAAATTATAAATGCAGGAGAATAATATAAAACTATAAATAAAATATAGGATATTATGTTAATATTTAGGATGTGTTGTTAATGATTCAAAGATAAAGCTGTAGATTTATCGTTTTTAAGCACTTATTTAGAATTATTTTTAAGGGATGAAGAACTTGTCTTAACAAGTTTTCATGTCTGATGTTTGTAGACAGATTTTTAATTCTTACAATAGAAAATACTGAATTAAAAAATGGCGAAAAAGAACTTTTAATCAGAAACAAGAACTATGATGGAAGATATAAAAAAAGAAATTAATTAATTAAATTCTTAATTATTTCTTCTTATTAATAAATGTGAATAATGTTTACACGAAGTGTCATGTCTAAAATAGTCTTGTTAATAAACATGAGCTAACGAATTTCTAAATAAATGCGGAATTAAAACCTTCTTTCTTTTATGGATGATATATTTTGTAACATTTAAATTTAATTTTCTTCTTTGCTTACAAATATTATCTTTTCGAGGTAGTAATTTTTTTAAAATATGTACTATTTAATACATTCGTCCGCTACATCAATTATTTAAACATGAAAACCACGTAAAATCTTTATATAAATTTGAAATTAAGAAACAATTTATTTTTATAAAAAAAGTTAAACAGCTTATTGTGAAAATAAATAAATTAATTTTAATAAAAAATAAAAATAAGTAAGAAACTTTCTTATGCTGTACGTATTCTATATATGTATATTGGGAATAAGAATATTTAATATATAATTTCTTTATAGTAAATGTGTGATGATATAATTATTATATTATTAATAATCGTATCATTTTAGGAAAATAACTTTGGGTAATTTTTATTGAATATATTATGTTATAGTTAAGTATTTTTTCATAAAATGGCAGGAAAATTGTTACTAAATTTGTATTAATTAAGATAGGAAACAAAATATTTAAAGAAATTTGCATACATCTGTTTCATAAAAAATTCTTCTAAATATTTTAAAAATTACATGAAACACTTATTTTTCTAAAATTATATATAAATGATAAAAAAGGGGAAACAATTCACAGTACAAGTACTACGCTCAAGCTTATCTCAAATTTTATTTCAAGAGTTTGGCGATCGCCAAATTCACTTCATAGCAACCATTTATCAGCTTCAATAACAGTTGTTGAAACTATCGTCAGCTACTTTACCTCTTGTTTTCATCGGAGGTGGTGGTCGTGGAGATATACCTTCTGTGTAAGACGTAAAATTTTTGGTTCCGTTTTGCTACTTGCGTTTATAAGATTAAAATTAATTTGCTAAAATGCCGAGAGACAAAGCAGCCGAACAATTAAGTGATTACAAGGAAGCACAAAAGGTAATGTTTTCTTCGTCAGTTAAAAATTCTTGTTCTAAATAAATTAAAAAATACTTTTTTCCTTATTGTAAATATTTTGCATCTCTTGTTGAATCAGTGTTTTGATTAAATTAGAAATCTACATATATAATTGGTGATTATAAAACTAAAATGTATCCCTTCCCATTTTTTAATAAAATAAATTCTTATCAAATATATTCAATAATAAATTTTTAATAATATGTTTATATCCGGTATATATTTTAATAATTTGTTATGTTTGTGGTGAAAAAATGCTTTTAAAAAATTTCGTTATAACTTAAGGGAGGGAGCTTGTAATAATAGGGATTAAATTTTAGTAGAACTTCTGATTATGGGTCTGTATAATTTATGCTATAGTACTTTTTCTGAGATATCTAATATAAACTTTTAAAAATATAATCAAAAATTTAATGTAAAACTTGGAATAATCTGAACTTTCTTTTGTAAGATGAATGATAAAATAGTAATTTATTTTCTAACTTTTTTTTGCTTTAGTATGAATACTTTTTATTCATCACTTTAAATTATTCAAGAAGAAATTTTTAATTTGTTAAATTAAATAAATACTGTATTTCCTAAAGAATATATGTTTTGTAATTTTTAAATAAAATAGTATGTGATCATTAGTAAGATTTACTTTTTAAGTAAGAGCTTAATACATTATAGGAAATATGGACTCATTTGAAAATGAATATGAAATATTGCATTAAAATAAAATTCATTAATAAGTGAATTTAGTGATTAAATTTTTTTCATTGATTAATTTTCTGTGAAAAGAAAATTTAGTATGTACAACCATTTAGTTATTTATTTGTAAAAATGTAATTTAATGGAGAATTGAATTGATTAACAAATCAGATTATTTTAAGCACTGAAGATATGGGGAAGATAAATTAATATTGTGAAATATTTGTATAATTTTGCTAAAATATATAGTTAAACTATATTTTCTCTATATATCTTTTTATTTTGGTTCTAAAAATATTACACACAAAATTATTGCTGTCTATTTTAGTTGTAAAGATAGTAATTGAATTATTTCAAATTTGTTCAGAATATTATTGTGAATTATTATATTATTAAATAATTAATTTAATGAAATATAAAAATATTTGTCCTATATGATGATAGTATATTTTACTTAAGTTTTTATTTTATTTATCTGATTATATATATATATATATATAAGGACTTGAAAGTATTGTCTAATTAATTTCATATGTAATATCTTATTGTCTAATTATTTTGAAATATCTAATGTTCCATTTATTACTTTTTCTCAATGATCATATTCCTTATTCTTATATTCAATACATTTTTAATGCTATCAGGAAAACAAGAAATATAAACAGGTAATTTTGTTTTAAGGAAATTAGAAAGCTATTTATTTAAAATTATAATTTTTAAATAATATTTTTCCTTGTTGAAGATTGTTTGTTTTAATTATTTTTATTTGTCATATACTAAATGTATTTTATAAGTCTTTTTTTTAACAAATAAAATTATTTTATAATGAATTTTAAATGCATTTCTGTAAAATGAAGAGTTATTTTTATGTTTAATTAATCTATTTATGTGAATGAATTCTTATTTTTCACAGCATGCAAGCATGATTTTTTATACAATTCAATTTTAAATGCAATTGCTAAGAGTTACTATATTTAAAACATTGATAATAAAGAATTAGTTACATCTTTACAAAAATGTTTTCATCTTTTTAAAATTATTTTATATAAATTCTATAGATATTTTCTTTTTTCTTTTATACAGGAACAATTTTTCTTAATTATGTTTTCCATTTTTGAATATTTAGGGAAAGTTTGAAGCACTTACTACTGCTGCAGGTTGCCCTATTGCTGACAAATTAAATACTTTGACTATTGGACCAAGAGGGCCTGCACTTTTGCAAGATGTTGTCTTTTTGGAAGAAATGGCTCATTTCGACAGGTATTTCATTGTGATAATTTAATAGCAATGTTGATATTTTATGCTTATTAGGAATTTAATCATATGATATGTTTAAAATAGAATTCAAAATAAAGTTCCCTGTGTGAGGAATATTTTTAATAATATAGATATTATTTCTATATATAAATGATACACATTTAAATATAACAAATATTGCCAAAGATATGTTAGTGACCCATTATCAAAACATTTATCTTAAGAAGAAATTTATTTAACTATATGTTTTATTTTAATGTCTTTTATTAATTTATTTTTTAATATGCAATATATATAATATCAACCATTCACACCAGCTTTGATCCAATTTAAATGAATAAATTAGCCTTCAGACTCAAGTTTGTGATTTTGATTCCCTACCTTCGCTTACTGTATTTAAAAACTATAGACCCTAGTTAAATTAACCTTATATGCAAAAAAAAAAAAAAAAAAGGTTAATAAAATAAACCAACTAAAGGAATTAACAAGTTACATCTACTGTCAAAATACTGTCTAAGGATAAAACAGCTAAAATTGAATATGCATTATTTACCAATTATCAAGTCTATTTGTTTCATTCCTTCTGTTTACGTTTAAATTGCTTTGAAAATAATTGCCAAAAGATCTCTGATTAATCTATTTCCAACAATCTACCAAATTTCTTTTTTTTTCCACTTATTGTTAGATGAAAAAGTATGAATTATCAAGATGTAATCAAGACAGGTTTATATGTCCATTCTCATAAACTATGTATTATGTGACCTTACTTATTCTTTGTAAAAAATTCTTCAAAACTATTATAATCTGTGCTGTTCATATCTTTAGTCAATCTTCTCATACTTTTTAAAATTAAGTGTTCACTATTTCAAAGTATTCTTAATTTAGCTTTCTATATATTTTAGGGAGAGAATTCCTGAAAGAGTTGTGCATGCTAAAGGAGCTGGTGCATTTGGATATTTTGAAGTTACTCATGACATAACAAAATATTGTAAAGCTAAAATTTTTAGTGAGATTGGAAAACGGACCCCTCTGGCAGTTAGATTTTCTACTGTTGGTGAGCAAAGTTATATCTAATGATTTCTGTGAAAAAAAATTTCTTAGATGTAGTGAATAAGTTTTTATGGGGTTTTTTCATTTATAATATTGGTTTCTACAATGGGTAATCAAAATTTTACAGATTAACTCAATATTTTTATGCTTATATTTTTCTATATTGTATGCACTTGAAATTAAAGTTCATAATACTGTTTATTACAGCAGTTAAATTTTTTATTAATTACTAATTTTTGTAAAAATTATATTAATGCCTATGCATACAGTTAATTGAGTTTTATTTTATGATTCCACAATGAAGTTTTCTTTTTTATTGTTGCATTATATATCAGTGTTTATTGTTGTATTGGGTATTGCTAAAAATTATTTAAATGAAATGATTGTAGAATTTTAGATATTTTTGGAATAATTTAAGTTGCTTATATTTTGAGTTTTGTGTTTTAGTGCAAGGTTCTCTAATATATATATATATATATATATATATATATATATATATATATATATATATATATATATACCAATAAAAAAAGTGAAAGTTAATTTCACTTGATTAAAATTATCTAAAAGTTAGTTTTTATGATTATGTTTGAGTACATTAACTGAAATATATAACTTTCTAAAGGTTATAGTTTAATGTTCTCAAACATGATCACAATCAACTCTTCATAGTTATATTAAATAGAACTTAATTTAGTTTGCTTTCTAAACATAATGACATTCTTATCTGTATAATTGACAAATGTTTATATCTTCTATGTTATTCAAAAGTCTAACTTCCAATTATAAATTCTATTGAAACGTTCTTTTTTTCCTTCAAGTTTATATATTGAAAATAATTACAAGAATTTTTCTTTTGTATTTATTATACTTATTTTCTTGCTTACAGCTAAATTTTAAATTATTATGTTAAAAACAATTTTGAAATGATTTTATATATCATTTAATGTAATGTGTTTCTAGGGGGAGAATCTGGCTCGGCAGATACTGTGAGAGATCCTCGAGGGTTTGCTGTAAAGTTCTATACCGAAGAAGGGAATTGGGATTTGGTTGGAAATAACACTCCTATTTTCTTCATTAGAGATCCATTACTATTCCCTAGTTTTATTCATACTCAAAAAAGGAATCCTGTTACTCATCTTAAAGTAAATAAATTTGTCAAAATAGTTCAAATTTATTAATTAATTTAAAACTTTTGTATTGTAACTTTATGTAAAACTTATGTCTAAAACTTAATATCATGTTTTATGAAAAAAAAATATATATGCCATATTTACCTCTTAGTAAATTAGGAATCAAAACTTTTGTACTGTTTAAGTTAAAGGAATTACATTGTCCTGTGATTCATCATATTCAGCAAATGGAAGTCGAACATGAAAGTGCTTATAATTTCCCTTAGCTTGACAATTATTATTATGTTTAAAGCTTTTTAATGCAGACTCTGCAAAAATAAGAAAGTATCAATAAAAATATCTTGTTGGTTAATGTTAAAAGGCATTCACATTGATTAATTATGTAATAATTTAATTTATAGTAAACATTATTTATATACATTTATGACATTTTTATTTAAAGAATATTTTTTTTTATGAAATGATTTTTGATATTAGATGTCTATGATTAAATTTATTAAAAAATAGTTATTTTTTAGTCAAAAATTTATTCAAAGTACAAGTTTTCCAGAACTTTATGAATTTAAAATTTGTTAGTACTATGTTTTTAGATAAAGCAAAATCTTTTATATAATTTCTTTGTTAAGTATTTTGAAAAATTTCTCACTTAAATAAGACATTATTTATTTTAAATTTTTGAACAAGAGTTCTAAATAAATATTTCAAGTTTTAAACATTCTATTATTCAGGAAGGCTAATTTTTAAAAATATTAGAGTACTTGTGCATTACATAAATGCTCGGAATTGTTTGTTGCAGTGGCATTGATATCTGTTTTTGATACTTTACCTGTTCACAATATTATAAAATTTTTTAGTGAAAGTCAGACCTACTTCAGGAAAATCTAAAAATGACACTCCATTATCCCTTTTTGTAATAAATGAATTTATAAATATAATAGCCATTAAATAATATGTAAATGCATGCTACGTATTAAATGGCTATTATATTATTTAATGATTACAAATTATTTAATGGTTATTACAATATTTACACATGCAGATAAAGGGGGGAAAACAGCCTGTTTTTATTTAACTGCTGCATTTTTAACCACAAATGAAAGTTTTCTGTTTTTCATTCAACAATAGTTAGCAACTATTATTGGCAAAATATTTGCTTGTACGATATGTAAATATTTATTTTTACTATAATATTATGATATTTAAAATATAGTTCACTTTAACATATATTTTTTGAAAATAAAACTTAATTGCTTTAGATGCTTATTTTTATGAATTTCAAATTTATAAACACTCACAATTTTTCGAACTGTTAGCTGGTCTCTTAACTCCATAGACACAATGATGATTTTAATTCTCATTTATAAACTAAAATTTTGGAATGATGTTTTTTCAAAAATTCATTTTCATGGATTTTTTATTTACATTTATTTTTTATCTCCAATTTTTTTTTATTTTAATTAATGGTTATGAAATTAAGATTGATATTTTATCAGACAATGCTAATTTCTTCAATTGTGGATAATTAACTGGACTTTTGAAGACTAAATCCCAGGTATTTTTTGTATACAATTTGTATGGAGATTCTCTTGCCTAATCTAAATACTGTTTTGCAGACTATGTATCATGATCAAAAGTTTCAGTGCAAATATTTTAGATTCTTTTGCAAGGTACAATCTTGTCTTGAAATGATCTTGGGAAATTGCAAGTACAATGCATTTGCTAATATATGTTTGAAATGTTGTGGCTAAAAAATATTTAGGTCATTTTGTTATGTAATTCTTATTAAAAAACCAACATATCTAGAAAAAGACAAGAACTTTTCCTGATGCTTTTAATGAAGATAATTTATTCCTGCATGAATTTTATCAAATAAACCAAATGCATCTTGAGTTTTCATTTCAGGATTTTTAAATGTAATTTGTATGTAAGAAGTATTAGATGATTAAATTAAAATACAATCAATGAAAATAAACTTCAAAATATCAATCAAGAAGAAGAAAATCACAGTATTATGACTGCAAAACAAATAAATGAATGGCTGATAAAATTTGAGCTACTTTTTTGTGAAAGTTTAATAAACTGCTTTCCTGCATAGACAGTGGAAAAATATATATTTTAAAAAGTATAGATTTAAAGCAGAAAAAAGGGATTTTTTTTTTGCCTGAATTTTTATCAATAAAACAAAAGTAACAATTTTCTTTTAATTGTGAATTTTATTTTGCATGTATTTCATATGCAATATAATAAAATTTATTTAAAATATTGTTATTTATAAAGAGAGAACAATTTAATAAAATATTAGTTTTAAGATCTAATTCTGTTTTTTATTTTACAAACTTTCAATTTTAAAAATTATTTTACCATTTCCTAAGAGTTCATAAAACAAGTAGCTACCATACTTAGATAAATTTTATTGAGTTCAAAAGATACATTCAGTAAAATCCAAGATTTGTTTTATATTTCTCTTTACATTAATTTTTTCTTACTATAATTAAAATATAAAATACTGAATGATCATGTATGTTTTAGGATGTTGATATGTTTTGGGATTTTATTACTTTAAGACCAGAAACAACTCATCAAGTATCGTTCTTGTTTTCTGATCGAGGTATTCCAGATGGTTACAGACACATGAATGGATATGGATCTCATACATTCAAACTTGTTAATGCTCAAGGAGAACAAGTTTATTGTAAATTCCATTACAAAGTAAATAGATTTAGCTGTTTAAATAAATTTTTGTTATTGGTTCAAATTTTGAGTTGTGTGTGAGAGTGTTCTTAAATATTTATCTTTTAATATAAAAAAAAAAATTTCCTATCTGCTCTACTTTTCAAATTATTTTTATCTGTAAAATAATTTTTGATATATTAATTTTTTATTTGTTTAATTAGGAATGTAAAGAATGATATAATCATCTAAACTGATAATGTTAGATGATTGTTATAACAAATAATTCTCTTTTATATAGTTCTAAAAAATAAAATTTTTACTCTAGACTGATCAAGGTATTAAATGCCTCCCTGTTGAAAAAGCTAATGAATTATCTGGTTCGGATCCTGACTATTCAATTAGAGATCTCCACAACGCCATTGAAGCTGGAAATTATCCATCTTATACAATGTACATTCAAGTAATGACATTTAAGCAAGCTGAAAACTGGAAATTTAATCCATTTGATTTAACAAAGGTATATAAAACATTTAAATGTTGCTATTAGCCTTGCTGTTGAGTCATTATTTTTAAAGTACAATTATTAGTATTTCATTACATTATTTAATTAACTGAAATTTCTTTAACTTGAATTTCTATAAATATTTTTATATTCTCATACATTGATTTTTATTTGCAATTTAATTGTTAATAATATATATGAACAACATTTTGATAAAAATTATTCTTATTTTCATGTGCATAAAGCTTGAAGTAATCTAAATAATCCACTGATATTAGGTTCTTGAGGGCAAATTTTCATGTTTAACAATCTAAATTTTTCAACATTAATATTAATTTTGCCTGAATTTTATTTTATTTTTAACATTAAATCTTGAATATATAAATTATATTTTAGAATGTATTTGCAGCGTCGATAATGAGCTAGGACAGTTTATGTTAATTCATATGGGAACCTTAATTTTCATTAGTTTTTGATGATCATCAACCATAGATAAAATATTGTTTGTTTTTTACAATATGATTGTTATTTTGTAAATTTTGCAATATATGCCTTAAACTTTATTAGTATTCATTGAACAGAGATATTTATGTAGATCATTACTCTTTTTAAAAAATATGTATAAATAATTACAAATAACAAATTAAGAAAAAGAAGGTTAAAAAAAAAAAAATTGAAATTTCTTAAACTCTTTTTAAATGTTTTTATTGAAAGACTCTGTTTTGGAGATTTAAGTTAGAATATCTAAAATCTTTGTTCAAAATCATTTATCATTTGACTCCCATCTAGTCTAGCAGAGTGTAATGGTCACTAATTCATTTCACTCATAATTTTTGTCTAAATTAGCCATTGTATTAAAATATGATCATAAAATAACTAAATTGTTTGTTATATAAATTGAAAATTTTATTTATTAAAAATAAGTTTAGATTCAAACTTAACTGTTCTGTTCATGAAATTTCTACTATGAATATAATTAATTTATCAAATATCTTCACACTATTAAAGCCATTTTCAAGCTATGTTTACTTTAGTAATTTTTCTGATAATATTAACCTAATATTTATGTATTTATATTTAGTGTTTTAGATCATTGATATAAGTCATATTTGATAAAAAAAAAGACATCAATGTTTTATCTGTAATATTAAGCACATTCATTCAAATTTATTGCCCAAGAAAATTATTATTCATAACTTGTTACAAAATATTTATATATAAGGTTTTTAGTATAAAGTTTACAGTTAATCTTTAATAAAAGGTTTTAATTGCATTTTATGTAATTTTTTATAGGTTTGGTCCCACAAAGAATTTCCACTTATTCCAGTTGGAAAAATTGTCCTGAACAGAAATCCTAGAAATTACTTTGCTGAAGTTGAACAAGTAGCCTTTTCTCCTGCTCACATGGTTCCAGGAATTGAGCCAAGTCCTGACAAGATGCTTCAAGTGAGTTTTAGTTTGATTTTCCACTAATTATATATATATATATATATATATATAAAATCAGTCACTATGAATTACTGTAATACAAATTTTTCATGCTGTGAACTTTTATTTTTACTATAATAAAATTTTTGGTATAAAATAATTGGCTCTGGCTTACTTAATTTGGATAGATTATATTGTAGATAAAATATTTGCCATTCTTTTTTCAATACTGTCATCATTTGAAGTTTAAAATTTCCACTATGCCATTCAGCCTAAATTCATAATGTAGTTTTTTTTTTTTAATTTAACATCTTAAATTTAGTTAAGTTATTAAAAAAGTTGTTCTCCACTCAAGTATTTATCTAGAATTTACTTTTAAATGTTGAAGATCTCATATATTAAAAGATTTGTGTTTTATACTCCAATGAAATATTTAGACTTGAGAAGGGTTGTTAAAACATCTGTTAAATCTCTCTAGCAGGAGTCATGGAGTATGCAGGTCTCCAATAAATTACGTGCCGTTTTCCCATACGTCATTCCATCATCAGTTTTACCGTTACGAAATGCGGATGTTCGATTAACTCGCCTTCGTATCGGACACACTCATTTCACACACAGACATTTGTTTTTAAGTGAACTAAATCCATGGTGTGAAACGTGTGATGAACCATATACTGTTTCTCATATTTTAATTTCATGTCATTATTTTAACCATCATGGTTTACAGTTTTTAAAAGTGATATCTTAACTATGTCTGATTTACTAGGGGATCCACCCCACTGAAACCTATTTTCCTTTTTAAGAGCAATAGGTTTCTTGCATTACTTTGAATTATTTTACATTTTAATATATATTATACACAATGAAATTTTAATAATATTATATACAAAGATTTTTGTTTTTTAATACATTTTAATGTTGTTTGGGTTTTTTAAAATAAATAATAATAAAAAAGTAGATAAAAGCAAAATAAAAAATTTAAGTCTTGGCGCAGCATGTCCTCTTTTGGACCTTGTGCCATAAAACCCAACCAATCAACCAATGAAATATTTAGTCATTGTATTTTCAATCAAACACTTGGGAAAAATTTTATGAATTAAGAGTTATTTTCAATTTATAAAATTATTTTTATAAATTTAAGGAAAAAGTATTACCATTGAAAACTAAAATATTCATATTTTATATTCAATATTATTGATTTAATAATGAAGGAAACATTTTTGTTTTAGGTTAATTGAATCCTTATTTTTCTTTCAGGGAAGATTGTTTTCTTATACAGATACTCACCGACACAGGCTAGGAACAAATTTCTTGCAGATACCTGTAAACTGTCCATATCGTGCACGTCCAAGAAATTACCAGAGAGATGGCCCTCAATGTGTAAATGACAATCAAGGTAATGTGATCATTTATTATCTTTCAAATCTACAATTAAATTTTTCTTAGAACATATGTATCAAAAATATTTTATCTCATTTAGTTATTTTTAATAATATTTATTTGGTTTAAAATAAACATTATTTAAAAAGTTTGGATATCTAAGCAATTAAAATCTACTGATTTAAAAAAAAATTATTCAAACTATGCATTATTTATATAATAAAAGTGGAAATTGTATAGTTTCCATTTTAATAAGAAAATTGTAAATAAAATAATATATCTTAAGCAAGAATTTATATAGCAGTTATCAAACAATTCCTTTCTACTTTTGTTTTATTGCTATTTTTTATATTACAATACAGTTTGTAGTATTCAATGCTTTATTATTTTTCTTGATTAAATTTATGAGAAAACAGAAAATGTTAGTTTTGCTGAATGTATAAAATTAGATAATTATTGTCATAATTTTGAACCTCATTGATCTATTGTGAAAAACAAAAAGCTGCTTCCATATTTTATTTGGTAACAAAATTTTTATATTGGAAAACAATTACCTGGTGACATTCTTTTTTTTTAATTTTGATTTGTCCATCTATATATGTCCATCTCTTTTTGCTTCATTGTCAATATTAATTTTTATTTTATGCAAAAAGTATACATTTTAACTAAACCTATTGTTTAATTTGTTACACAGTATGAGTGTGAATTTTTTTGTTTACTTTTTAAACAAACCTTATTTATTTCTATGCACACAATAATCAGAAATGTTTACTCTCATTTCTTATGATTTGAAGTAATGCTTGAAGCAATGATTATAAAACATGTGTCCAGTTTTTAAAAAATTGCAATGGATCATAAAAAAATTATCTTGCAGTATTTTTTAGATGTAAATGTAGAAATTACTAGTTTACATCTTTATTATTAAACAGCAATAGAGGAGGAGAAAAATAAGTTACACAGCATAAGAACAGCAATTGTTTTATTTCAAGGAACACCATTGTGCATAAAGAGGTTAAGAAAACATGCATAAAGTAGACACTAGACTAAGGAGGGATTCACTTGGAATATACCAAAGATTAATAAGCATATGCCTATTCACTTCGACTGATTGTACAAACATGCAGTTGTGGTGATTGATGATAGTGTCTTGTTGATACTAACTTTTTTTCCTCTCTTTTTCTCAATTTCTCCTAATGCACTCTAAATTCTTTTTAACTTACAATTATATCTAAGTTAAGGAGACAAGATTAAAATAACTTCTGATTGTGTTAACTATGGATGTCTATTAAAGGAGTTTTCCTGTTGTTTCCAACATGGGCTGTTGATAATTTCGTGTAAGTGTTTGGGCTGTGCCAAAAGAAAACTCTTTTAAGACCATAGACATAAGGGTTTGGGCAATTAGAAGTATTAGTCAAATGATATGAATATGACGTATTGATGATATGAAGTATAAAGAGGTTTGTGATTGACACAAAATTTGAGATGGTGTGTGTTGGTAGAGTCAATATTGATATTTGGGGAGATTTTATAGAAATTTGTTTTTTAAATTTAAATTTTGTTAATGATTAACATTAATTAAACTGTTTCTATTTCTTTTCTATTTTCTTTCTTTTTTGCTTTATGTAAAAAAATTTATGATTTCAATCGTGAATTTCATTTAACATAAAGAGTGACTTTTATGTACACAAACATACATGCTTCATCAAACTAGCAGCTCAATAATTAGGGTTTGGGTTTTCAGTTGAATAGTTCATAAGCATAAATGTTACTAGAGATTTAAAGTTTACTTTAAAAGCTTGAGATCAAGTTCATTGAGTGCAAAAAGTGATTGTTGAGTGATAAGCAAGTCAAACTCTTCTTCTTTTTGTGTGTATATATTATTAAAATAATTATTCTTAGATTTGGAAAACTAAGTTTCCTACTCAGAACATAACATGAATTTTAATTTAATGCAGATGGTGCACCTAACTATTTCCCAAATAGTTTCTCTGGCCCACTTGATGATATGAAGTATAAAGAGGCTCCAATCAAAGTTTCTGGTGATGTTGATAGACACAACAGTGCTGATGATGACAATTTTACTCAAGCTGGTATATTTTACAGAGAGGTAAAAAAAAAAGTGTTATTTTTCATTGCTATTTAAAGAAAGAATTTTTAAAATTCATTCAATTAATCAATATTCATTTCAAAATTAAGTTCTGTGCATTTTTTTCCCTATTTGTTCTCTGATATATGTAGAATAGTGCATAATGTTTTCAGAAATTGAAAGTAAACCATTACTGTATTGTTCATCAGATACAATTTACATTGCAATCCTTTCTTTTGAAGATTTTAGACGAATGAAGATTAGATAAAAAAAAAATTTATTTTTTGATTGAATCAAAAGTTTCTTAATTTGTAGTTTTAAAAATTTTTTGTATCTAAATTTTTATGCTTAAAATTATATTATAGATTAATTTACAGATTGCGGTTGCAATTTTATTTTATTCATGTATTCTTTATATTTTCAAAACATTTAATTATTGTGGATGATTATTTTAATTTAATTATTATTAGATTATTTCAACATGCAAAGTGCCAAAATTTTTTCAAACAAGCAAGACATATTTTATAATTACAAACTTTTGCTTCATGTATCTTTTAAAAATGTTGATCTTGAGTTACATGTAATTTATATATGAGTTGAGTTACATGTAAAGTTTTATTGCACTTATGTGCTTCAGTTTGCCAAAATTTCAATTTGCAAAGCAGAAAATGTTGTTTTATATATTTCTCTAATAAATAATTTAACTTTATTGGACTAATATCCAAAGTATATTTTCTTCAGTAGAAAATGTGTAAAAAAAATTGAAGTTGTAATAGAATAAAAAATATTTGTATAATATCTCTTTTGGCACCTATCTTTTAAGTGACTTCAATTGAATATGTGTATTATTGAAGAATATTTGTACTTTGTAGTTTTCTTTTACATGTTCATTTACCAAAATAATGTTGGCTTCCTAAAAAAAATTATATGGCATGTTTAAAAAATATACTTGTTTATTATAATTCATTTTCATCAGAAGTTCTGATCTTCCAGCAAATACATTGTTGCGGTTAGTTTTAAGGAAATATGTTATAGGTGAAATTGAATTCTGTCATTTATATATTTTTGTGATTTTATCATTTGTAATTTAATTTACACTCAGAACATAGCAAATGCAATTTTGTTTAAATACTTTATGGCTATTATTAATGTTAATAAATTAAAATAGTTTTTAGAAGCTTGCAAAACATTTCACACTAAGCTAATTATTTAAAGACAAAACCACGGTATTTCACCTTTAGTTTCTGTTTTCAGTGACAAGCTTAACTTAGTGTGTTTGCATAATGTATATTGTTTTATGCTATTTATAGAGTTAACAGCCTTATTTTCAATTCAATAGTTCATAGGCGAGTGTAAGAACAGTAGCATGATTCCTTGTATCTAGCCCTGAGCTGAACTGTGCCAATTAGATGCTAAATTGCCAAGTGAAAGTCTTCATAGTTTAGAAGCAGTGAATAAGTGAAAGAAGCCCCAATGCTTCAATATCATTTAACTTGGTGGACATTACTACAACAATCTATTTAACATACCTGCATCATCATTAGTGAATAAAATGAATCATTGGTTAAGTAGGATTCAAACTCCCTACTTTTCAACAATGAAAATGGTGAACCTAATCAACCAGGCCACAACCTCTTTAGTTCATGAGTTCTGTTCTCACCTTCTGAATTGGATAATATTGTAGTGTTTCAGAATCCAATTTTAAAGGCTAGCTATTGGTCTAATTAGGTCTCAGGTGCAAATAATTTTTAATATGAGGAACTTTTTTGTACTTTTAGCTTTTTTTAGATGAATGATACAGGATTTAAGGTCACAGATTTTAAATTAATATTTCTACTAGTTTTTTTTTTTTGGTCTTAATGTATTAATTTCACCACTTTTCTTAATACTGTTATTCTCAGAATCCATTTGATTTCAATTTTTATAGAACAAGTAAACTTTTCAAGTTAGTTTGACTTTTGACTGCATGTTACTGTTAAAATAATGGTATAATGAAGGTTGATTAATTTTTTGCAATTAATAAAATTAACTGTATTATATAGTAAACTATAAAAGTATTATTAGGTACTTACACATAAAAAATATTTCATGCAAGGTTCAATATTAAATGTGATATTTTCTATGTAATAACAAATGTCTTAAATAATATTTGAAAATCGTTTTTTCATTTATTCAGTTTATGTAAACCATTCAATTATATCTACAAAATATAATTTGATACAATAAAATATTTTTTATAATAATAGTATCTACAAAAATATCCGTTCAGTTTATAAAATGTATTGCCATTTAAGGAAATATTTTTAGTGACTAGTTGCATATTTTTAAATTGAAAGCTTTCCAAGCTATCAGTTATTGATTATTAGTATTTGGTTTTGTCTTTTAATTGAAAGTCTGATGTGTGAAAATGTTTCCCAGTTTTACTGATATTGATAAAAATGTGAGTTATGATTAAGCAAGCATGAATTTCAGAAAATAGTTTTATTTTCATTTTTATTAAAGGTGTTGAATGCTGAAGAAAAAACCAGGTTGGTTAACAACATAGTGGGTCATCTTATTGATGCTAAAGATTTTATTCAGGAGAGAGCTGTTAAGAACTTCAGCCAAGCAGACGCTGAATATGGTGGCAGGATTAAAGAAGGCTTGGCAAAATTGAAGGTTTGTTGTTAATATGTAATTTTGATAGGGACATTAAATTTGTAGACACTCTAGAACAAAAATTGAATAATCATATGACTTTGATAATAAAATCAAAGTTATTTGCTTTCAAAAACATATACCTTTAATATGTATGCTATTTGCTTTAAAACTTCTCATTTACAAAATATTTCATTTTTTTGCACTCTCTTATAAATTACTTTTAACATAATTATATAAAATAATAACTAAAATGTATTGACTTAGATCATTCCATAATCTTCCAAATTTTATAAAGCGCACTTATGAATTGTTCATTATTTCTTTAATTATTTCTTAAATTTTGAAAAAAGTGTGAAGCAATGAAGGAGTTCAATTCCTTTATGTATTTATTATTAATGATTTGATTTTGTAGGAGTTAAGTGAGTAGTTATATAATATTTTGTAATTTGTACCCATTTGACTGCTTAAATTAAACTGCTAACAATTTGTCCATGTATTTCAAGATAATTGTAGTTTCCTCTTAATGTTTTTATTTGAAATAATTGTATAAATTTTTTTATAATTTTTATCATATGGAAATATAATGTATATTACCTTCAATTCAGAAGTTATTAATTTTTATTCCATTTAAGTTTTTGTGTTATTTGATGAATTTCTTATTTTTTATGAATTTTTTAATGAACAAAGAAATATTATGTTTTATATTTCTCTTCAAATAGTGCAATCATATTGTCAGCTTTATATACTACTAATTATTTACAAGAGAGCAAAGTTTTAATAAAATTTTTGAGATAATAATTCTGATAAACTAACATTAATAAGACAATCATAATTTAACACAACAGAAAACCACCCAAAAGTTTATTTTTAAATGAAAAGAAAAATGTAAGTGCAGCAGTTAATATTTCATAGATTTTACTGTCTCAATTGTGAAGTTAAGCTATCATTTTAGGTGCGAAAAATTAATTAAATCATAATAACTTGATTTATTAGACTCCATAGCTTAGCATAGTTTGAAGAGACTTAAATCCAGGCCAAGTGCAATGAAATGTTGTGGGTGGTGTTAGAATGGTAAGAGTTGAATTTTTTCTTAGAATCAGGGAATGTTAGATATTGATGAAACTAGTTTTGCTCATATGTTACAAATATAGGTAATGATTAATATTTGCTGTTAAAACTCAGTGAAGTAAGATATACAGTGCTTGTCAACTGATGAGACAACTTTTTTTAACAATAAGATAAAGGGTTTTAAATAACTTTTCTAAGATATTCTTCTTTCTTAAATAAAGTTTTTCTTCTGTTTGTATTTCTTAATGTTAATATTTTTTTTTTTTAAAGAAAGTGTTTTTTATATATATTGTAAAGCTTAACATGGTTCAAATTTTGGGCATTTTTCCTACTCACACGTTTAATTGTAACTATATTTTATTTTTCAGAAAGAGCGATCAAAGATCTAAAAAGCAAGTTGTGAATATCCTAGATATATCTAATATAGATTGTATTGCGTACAGTTTACAAGATTTATGATTTAATTTGGTGATGTTCTATTATCAAGAATTCCATTGAAAGATGTGGTTTATATGGACATGAATTTACATTTTTTGTTTTAATCATTTAAATATATTTTATATATATTATATATATCTATATGTATGTATAATGATTCCATGATAAATATTTTCCATACAGTATGCAGTGTTTTTATTTCATGTTATGTTATCCCTTCACCAACTTTCTTAAAAATTGCTTATTTGGTTACAACAGAAAGCACAAAATTACTGGACCTAATAATAACTAATTTGATAATAAAATACAGAAATCGTGGAATATTTTTTGAAAAAGAAAACACTCAAAATGTCACCATTATAACAATACCAGCAAGAAATACCACCATATGCAATTTGGTTGAATAAAAGATTTTCTGAGTTTGTTCATAATGTTATTTTGCCTAAATAAAAATGAAGGCTCTTGTTTAGATGAGCTAAAAACAAGTTTAATAAATGTTGAACACTTGAAAATTCTTTTAGTTTTGAAGTTGTTAAATATTCAATTTGACTTCTTTCATTGGCGTTCCAATGCATTTACAATTGGCTATGGATAGAGAAAAGTGTAAGCATATCTGATGCAATAGGTAAAAACAATAAATTTTAAAATATAATAAATATAATTTTTTAAAAATCGCTACAGTGGGGTTATTCACAGATGACAATTTTAAAATTAAGAAAAGAATTGAATGTCTTTTTCCTTGTAGCAAAAAAACTTTCAGAATGGAATATTATATCTCTTTATTATATCGCTGCAACTAAACAACTTTACAGGGAACTCAAATCAGCTAATTTAAATTATAAATAATTACAGATGCTGTAATCAAAATTTTAAAATGAAATGTATTTTAAACTAGAAGCTGACATCCTTACGTAAATTTTACCCAATTTGTGCAAACGCTTTCATCTCAACTTTGAGCGAAAATTGGCGAAAAGAATAAGGAATTATAAAATCCTTATGTTCGTTGTTAATATATAGATATCGCATACAGTACGATTTCCTGCTGGTGATAAATTTATAAATGGTATAGAAAAGACTATAAAATTCTTTCTTTAAGATTTAGAACATTCAATTTAGTAGTTCTTTTTCAAGATTACTTCAAATTACTCAATAAGAATCTGCAATTTTCTTTTTTAACCTGTTTAATGTATGTATAAATATACATTTGAAGAATAAAAACACATTTGAATTAATTTTATATGGAAATATATGAAGAATATATAAAATTGCACTGATATTTTGGTTAAAATAAACTTCTGAGATATATATATATATATATATATATATATATATATATATATATATATATATTAATTAATTATTTTTTATATCACAGATTTGACAAAATTATACTCAGAATTTTTTCTTGTAAAAAATGACTGTAATGTGACAAACATACCAATCATACTAAATTATAATTTATATTACAATGAAAAATAATTAAAGAAATTTAGGCACAAAGAAATATAATCAATGTGTGTGTGTGTGAATGCTACTATATAATTTCCAAATAATAAAAATTTTTTACAGAAAGCATATAATGCTTACATCTTCTCATATTTCAAAATAAATATTTGTTAGAAAAAGTCAATTTTTAATTTGATCCAGGTGCAATTTATTTTAATTAAATATAATTATTTTAATTAACAATTACTTTTGTTATAATTTTTTTATTAATTTAAAAATTTATAGTTTAAATATTATAAATTTGTTTACCTTTGTAAGTCAAATTATATTCAATAAATTGACAATATTTTGAAACAAAATTTAAAAATAAAATTCGTTTGTTACACATTAAAAATTCTATATTATTTAATCTTCTACAAATATCATAAATTAAAATTTTGTAATCCTAGTATATTGAATTATTCTAGTGTTGTGTTTCCGAAATTATAATTTTTTATAAGTATATTCACATAAACTTAAGTACTAAAACTACTCTGATTCATTTTTAAAATAAGTGAACATAAATGTATGTCTTCATAATGAAATAGTTTTATTTATTTTCATTATATTAAAGTGCCTATAAATTGAATGACACAAAGGGGAAAAAAATTATTGCTTCTCAATTTTTTTTATTTAAAAATGTCATTTACTTTTCTGTGATTATGTAAATTTTGGTTTATATCTTGTCATTTAACTAATTCAATGTAATAATGCTGAACTATTAACACTAAAAATGAATTTTCTGATGATTAGATTATCTTAATATCTCTGTGTCGTGAAGAATATTAATTCCCAAAATTTTACTGTTTATTCAAATGATATATTTAAAATTTATTGTTTCATAGCTATCTTGTTGCCACTCTTAAACATTAGAATTTCGTATTGAATGTCTACTATATATTTTTTATTTCTAATGGTAGATTATAAACCGTTAAAGGAAAGAATAATAAAAAATCTGTAAAACTTCATTAATTTAACACATCACTTGCCTCCTAAATACTCGGCGTGAAAAATATTTCACAAAGTAGGACTTTGGAGAAGATGCGCGAAGTTTACCTCTCCAGAGCTGCACAGGGTATATCTGAATCTATAGATAGTCATTTGAAGACAGTCATTGTGATAGACACTATAGACAGTTATTTGAATGTCTACATTATTATTTTATTTTAAGAAACGATGATGTCTTGAAGTATAACATAAATGATGAATTTTTTTTATCATTTACCAATATTTTATTTCCTTAAATTAAATCTTTACTTACAAATTTTTATCACTCTACTTACAAATTTTTATCACTCTACTTTAATTCTTTTAATGATTCTTACATTTGTGCAGATATTAAAATGTTTTTAAATTTTTGCATAAATGTAAGAGTAATTAAGATATTGTAATAAAATAACCAAAATATAATAATTTTTATTTGTTCAGAAATTTAAGGGACTGAATCAAAATTTAACTTAAAGTGCAGTGCATTCTCTCAGATCAAGAAAGCCGTGGACTGTAATAAATTGTGTTATTCTATATATAAAATAATAGTGTAATGAATAGCATAATACTCGGCAAAAGGATGTCTCTGAACTAATCCAGATTCAAAAGCAAATTTGGAGGCAAGAATATATTCAAAGTAACAAACATAATAGATCATGTTTATTCTACAATACACATAATATACATTTCAAATAATTTAAATGTTAGTATTCGTCATTTTTTTAAAACATATTTCTTTTAAATATATTTAAAAACAAATTTTTGGATAGCCTAAGGAAAGAGGAAGGGATCATCAGTAACTCATCAGAAGCTTAGTTAATCCACGTTACCTCCCCTTCTTCGAGTGTTAGTAAGTGGTAAAATTCATCTACAGCCCTTAGTCGGGATATTCGCCTTTTATCTTTTCACTTGTCTGTTTCAATATTTCTTCACTGCTGTCTTCTTTGAGTCCTCATCTCTCTAGTTTTCATCAATATCTTTCCACTATTGTCTTAATTTTCTTTCTTTTTTCCTCCTTGTTTATATCTTCCCTTCTTGAGATCTGAATTAATTCTTTTATTCGCTACTATATTCTCCGCTTCTTTCTATTGCTTACTTTTCGATCATTAAATTAGAGTAACTCCTATATTTCCAGGAATAGATCGAAAATCTCAACTCTTAACCCTCGACTGGTCAGACAAAAATACCAAAGATATTACATCATTCTTTTTATAATATAGAACCACCCTCACGAGAAAAGTTTTCTCACGGATGTAAAACTGCAATTATTACTTTTCAAGTTTTAAAAATTATTATTGCAGTTTTTAGGTTTTTCGATACCTAAAAACTGCAATAATGATTTTATTGCAATTTTTTGATATGAAAATTAATCATAATGACGAACCGAAACTGAGTATTTAGAAAAGCTATTCTTATTAGATTTTGTTAGGTTTTCCCGGTTCAGTTATTTTTTATTAATCTTTACATGTTATTTCCTTGACGTTGATGTTTACTAAAATTTATTAGTATTAATCTGAGTTTGGTAAGACCAGAGCTTATGAAAAAATGAAAAATATGTCTTAGATTAAACATTGTTTTGTTGGATTAAATATTTATATATGAAAGACCAATTATATAGATTATAGTTTCATTCTCACAAGCTATTCTTTTAAATTTTTCTAATAAAAAAGAAAATTCATTAAAGAAAAATAAATCCTTTTATTATTATATTGCTTAAAAATGACAATTATAATTCACTCTTAAAATCGGCAAAAAGAAAGTTCGATAATAATTTAGATAACAAAAAGTTTCCTGAATTTAAAGGAGAAAATTTGCTATGTATATTTCTATTAAATAATAAATATGACTCAATTTAACAATCACAGTACATATATCAATAATGAATAATGTTCCCTATGAAATAAAATATTAATATAAAAATAAAAATTTAAATGGCGTGAAATTGTTATAATATCATCTGCAGCATTAAAATTACTTTTTGTTTTAAAATGTCGCTGAAAAACAGACAATAGATTGAAAGCCATATTTTTGCGTTATTCGAAAAGAGATATTCATATTCAATTATTAAACTAATGTGTGAAAAACATTCTTTGAATATATGTACATGTAAAATAAATGACTTAATTAATATGAAAGTAAAGAAACATCAAAGTGTAAATTTAATTGGGAAAAAAGACATAAAATGTGTACCCAAGAAAAGTTGGCACACCTCTTGTTAAATCTAAAACCCCATCTGATATTTTAAAGGAAAATCCTAAAAAGAACTATTGCAAACCTTTAAATATATCTGTTGGAACTGTTAAAAAAATTGTAAAATCTGATTTAAAATTAATCAAAGCAAAAAATCATGATCACCTATACATGTTTCTCAGAGTAAGCCAATATGCTTATTGTAATATGAAAATTATTTGGTGGGTGAAAAATGGAAGGTTGCAGTTACAGTTGATGAAGCTTAGATATATTTATATATTTGCAATAAAAAAAGATTGAAGAAGAAATTTTATTCCTTTAACTGTGTTAAAGGAATAAAATTCTTCACTGTGTTAAGTTCCATCAGGATAAGGCTCTAAATCATACCACTAAATTTGCTGTTTTATTTGCAAAAAAATGAAATAGAAACTAATATCTTTAAATGCATCCCACTCAAGTCTCCTGACATTTCACCGATGGATTACTGTGCATTTGAATTTTTAAAAGCAAGCTCTTTGTAAGTAGTAACGTGAAGGAGGAATGGAACAATATCATCCTAGATGTTTTAAGAAAAGGGTTTGATTTTAAAAATCAAGATATAATATATAGTTTTGAGAAATGACTAACAGACTGAACATATTAGAAAATAAAATATTTATTTAATTATATAACTTTGCAAAATCGTTACAAAATTGTGTGAACGCCCTTGGTGTTGCATATATATATATACATATATATCTCATTCAGAACATTGTGAAAGCTCTAGTCGTGTCAATTAAAATCTATTATTATTTCTGAAAAAATAAAAAAAATAAGCATATTTTTAAAAATTTATTTACTATTTACATTTATTTAGTTAAAAATGAATATAAGAGAATATATCTTTGATAAATATACATACATAAATTTATAAAAATATGATAATTTTTAAGAAATTAATAAAATAATGAATTTTTTTAAATATAATAAAAAAGCAAAGCCATTAACATAAATGAATGGAGTAAGAAATAAATTAAATTCTAAATAAACAATATCAATTTCTTAATTTTATTTGATCATCCTATCTCAATAATATAAAAAAAAATACCACAAAGAAAACAATGAATTCAATCAATAATAAAAATTTATGCATTCAATGTCTACGCATTCGTTTATTGAAAATCCATTATTTATAGTTTTCGAAGCATACGTATAAATTTATATGAAATAAATAGAATTCATTCTATTTATTTTTAAATACAGCTTTTTGTTTTATTTTATTTTGCTAATTAGGTTTTAAATATAGTTAATTGTTTCCTAACTCCAAAGCATGTAGAAATAATTTTCATCTCTGTTTCTAAAATTGAATACTGCTGTTTTTTCTTTTATTATCAGCTGATTCAAATAATAATGATGCAATTTGAATCCTTAAAAATTATATTATTTCACTATTATGAATAAATGAAATTAATTCATCATATAATTACATTTTAATTAAATATTGCATATATTTTTAATTGATTAAAATCGATTAATGTATTATATATAATGATGATTAAGAGTATAAATATATTTTAAGTTTCTGGAACCATTTGTTTTCCTATCTTGTATCTTTTTAAGAAATTTTGATTTATTTATGATAACTATGAGGATACATAATACAATTAAAGTTGAATATAATGAGGATATATATTTTCAATATTGCATCAAATATAATTATATAAATATTGTTATACTAACCTCTTAAATTTCTTATGAGCATTTCCATAATTTCTTCAAATGTAACTAAGAAAAGGAATTTAAGTTAAAAAAAACTCCATTTTTAAATATTACTTATTAATCATTTTTAATATTCTATTTACAAAGCAAACATAACCTAAATTCAGTTGATATTTTCATTTTGAATTTTACGAAAGCTACAAAATATATTCATTGCCATATTTAAAAATCGAAAAATCTTTTTGTTCATTCTTCACAGTGAAAAAAGAGAAATTCCTAATACTCTTATTTTCTATGAAGTTAAGTATCCTTATAAACAAACTTCTGATATAAATATTATTAAAAATAATAAAGAGTAGAACCAAGAAGTATGCATTTAAAAATATTAATATTCTATACGAAATACTTATCATTTGTCATTACTTTGTAATGCTTCTAAACAACTATGCCACGACAGTTTTGTGAGCCGCCTAATTCTTCAAGCATGGCCCCAAATCTTACTAATAGTAAAAATTATAATGCTTTTTTAATTATGAGTAAATTTTGTTAATCAAGAAAAGTACACTGTGAAAGAAAACTTATTTTTACAGTTAATTTCCATTTTTTAACAGTTAAATCTGTTTTCATCTTAGACAACTGTAATCTTTCATAAAGTGAAATACTTGCCCCACGTAAAGAAATTTTAAGTATTTTCAGTTTCTATAAGTACAAACTTCTACATCCATTTTTGTGAATTCGCATTTTAAGTACTAACCAACTAACATGAAAAACAAAAAAAGACAAATTTAACCCTTCTTTGCATGATTTTTTCTTTATTGGTGAAATAAATCAAGTTGATATAATTCATGTTCAAAATTAATGGAAAAATGGTTAAAAAAATCTTAGCATATATTTATAGTATAAATTTAGCAAAAAACAATATGCTAAAAATTTCCATCATCATCCAAAGTTAGATCATTAGCTTAGTACTAAATAGAAATAAAAGAGGAAAATAACAGAAACACGTGTTACAAACCTTTCTTCCACTCATTTTCAATTTTTTAGCAATAGAAACTCTAATATAATAAAACAAAATTATAAACGAAATCATACGTTTATTGCAACTACAACAAACAGCGGAATGAGACAACTTTAAGCTCGTTTCA
>JAPDSC010057145.1:65664-81960 GCA_026290005.1 Latrodectus geometricus | reverse complement strand
CTTAATCTTTTATTAAAACGCATTTTCATTTCAGTTTACGTATCTTTGATTCATTTTAAATGAATAAACGTGTATTTTTAAATTAATTTAATTAAAATTTCCCATTTAATCAAAAATCTCTCCTATTTAGCATAAAATTGAAATTAAAAATAAGCAATTAACTTGTTTAGCTTGCATATTTAAGCATGTTTTTATAAAACGAAACTGAATGATGTTTTATGTTTCCAATGAAATAATTTTTATCTGACTTTGTACTAAGTTTATACCAAACATTTATTTACCATAAATAATCAGTTCTTGTGACAGCTTGGAGGTTAAATAGATAGGAGTTCAACAGCTTGGAGATTAAAAATGAATTTTAGTGACGGCTATTTTCAGGGATTGGAAATCCATCTCAAAATGCTGGATTCCACCCAATTAGAATATCGGGTGCCAAGTTGATTGTATAGTAGTAATAGAAACTGAGGCTTAAATATTTCTTCTTAAACTGTCTTTTTGCTATTTGGAATATTATTTCAAATATTCCCATATTTTCCTCTTTTATTTTGTTGTCTTATCTTGTGTTTTCAATCTTTTTATTTTTTTTTAGGCATTCTTTTTACTTTTTCTTTGGTAATAATATATTTATACAATGAATTTATAATTAGTTTATATTAGAACATTACAGAAACATAACTTTATAGTATAAATGAATAAAATTGACTTCTATTATTTAAATAATTATTTTAAATGAATATAATATTTAACATTTAGTATAAACTTTAAATAAATTATATGAGAAATTGTGATATTAAAACTCATATAGTAGAATATACATATTATGAAATTTTAAATCCATAGTTTCTAGCATTGTAATTAATGCTTGGTATTATCTAATGTTCTACATTTTTAGTAGTGCGTCATATATAAATTTTTGGGTAAGTTAAATTACATATCTATTTCTGAAAAATGTTATAAATAAAATGGACTTGATTGAGTTTTCTTCACCAAGTGAGAAACTGCCTTGCTGAGAAGCTGTAATCCTATGTTTCCTTAGTGTGTGTATTGTCAAATTGAAGAAGTGCCCAATAACTCGTAAGATTGATGATATGTCCTAAATATTTGATTTCTAGATCAAAATAGAAGATACCAATAAATTTGCTGTCAAATGAATAAAATATTTATAAATTTCATTTCATTTTTATTATACTTTTTGTAAGTTCTTTTATACATTCTATCCAATTTTTACAGTTACATTATTAAATAAAAGTATATTATACCTTTAATATAATTATTTTATTTTATAATTATATTATAAAAGAATCATCACCCTAACATTCATAAAATATTTTCTGATTTTAAATCTAAATATGTAATATCATTATCTTTAGTAATATTTGTGTATTTTTAAGCTTCTCTGAATTAAGTTTACAACTCCTTAAGATAAAGTTATTCGTATATTAATTCTACTTTAATATAATAATAATAAAAATAATATGATAATTAAAATATTCTAGGGAATAATGTTAAGCAAATTATGCTAAATTGAAATAAATTAGTCAAAATTCATTAACATGAAGTGCAATTTTTATATTAATATATAATAAAAACAACATTTACAAAAGAGAACACAATTTTTAAAGTAAAATATATAATAAAAAGAAGTTTTTAAAAGTATTCTTATAAATATATGGGATAGATTCTATCAAAGGCAGCTTTAATAATTTTTAAAGAAAATGTTTTACAACATAGTGAAAATTACTTATACATTCTGCATTAGTTATTTCTTTCTGTAGAATCTAGAATTTAATTCTACTTCTTTTAAAAATTGATTTTGAAATATCCTTGCTACATTTAACTGAAATTAATAGCTTCAATCGGTTGTATGAGGAAAAAAATTTGTTCTTAAATTTGCGATAAGGAAATTTATTCTTACTTCAGATTCTTTTATCACGAAGTTAATCTCTATTTATTTTACAACTGTTAAAAATATTTATTTGTCAAAATTTAATCTTAGATTTCAAAGCTTATCTGTATATTTAAGGCCTTTATGATTTTAAAATCTTTAAGTAGACCAATTATATGGAGGCTTTATATCATATGATCGAATGAACTCTACACTAAGTTGGATTTATTATTATATATGCTCAAAACGTGATCAACGATAGAACCTTGCTTTAAAAATATAACAACTTTTAATCTGCATTCATCCATACATGTAATATGGCTAGATTTATATTGCTCTTTCTGATCTGCATGGGAGTCATGTATTGTCAAGGTAAGAAAAGTTTCTTTAAATTTATATTTGCTTCTTTAATTGCTTATCTAGCATTACAAGAATTTTAAAACTAAACATTTAATTATGTGATATATTTAGAACTTAGGAAAACATTTAATTATGTGATACAAAAACAACTAATATAATAAACACAGCAGAAAATAAAAGTTATATAGATGTAAAATATTTTATACAAATGTGAGAAGAAAGGAATTTGAAAATACCTAAGAATACATGAATTATGAATAATCTAGTAGAGCCCTACTTGTAGATAGCAATAATCAGGCTTTAGTTAACGGTGTATGAGGTTATAATAAATTCAAATGGTATCAATCTTTCACAAGATGAATATATTAATTATCTTGTTCATTATGAGACATCTTTTTAATAGTGCCATTATCATCCAGACTTTAAAGTCAGCTTTGAAACACGGATAATTGCTACAGTTATCTGAGATGATAAATATTTTATCGTTATAAAAAGTAAAATGTGTTCTTTCAAGCACTAGTCATGATTTTTACTTATATAACATATCTAAAAAGCGAGTACCATATCATCACAGCATGTATTCCAATTCATCGTTAATATTCTTGAATGTACAGCACATTATACCTGTGTATCTTTGTGTAACATTGAAAGACAATATTATTGTTAAAATATGATTTTGATAAACTTCCTCTTTCTTAGCATATAACAATGGGACAGACATATTCCATCCATTGTTATTAGTGTGTAAATAGCATACAATACACATCTGGCCATTAAAATTGCTATATCGGAAAGTAAAGCAAGTAATATTTACGAACGCCTGAGTATCACTTCAACTTATCAAGGCAATGTAATCTCATAAATGGGATTCAAATATTACTTAATAACAATTAATTATATTAAAGCATCCATAAATTATCAAGGTTTAAATTATTAATAAGAAAAAATATTTGAATTTTTTTTTTTGACAGTATTTAGTAACATTATAAAGATGAAAATATTTTATACTAAGTGTAATGGATAATTTAGAGCATAGAAAATATTTAACTAGCATATTTATAAGCAATAAGCAAAAGGAATTATGATTGATAACTTTTGAAAAAAAGGATTGATATATTTTAAGTTCATGTTTACTTATTTCAGGGCCAAAAAGTATATACTGATCAGATATCAAATTTTTAATATATTTTTGCGTTATGTTTTGGAAGGAACAATAAATTTTTAAACTGTATTACATTAAAATGTAGAAAATGAGCATAAATTCTTTTTAATAAACTTTTTTTATGTAACATAAGCAATCATAGTATCGTCTAGATTCAAAATTTTAGTTTAAAACTAGTGCATTTTTATCATTCGAAAGTTTTTCTGACCTTCAAATGATTAAAATGTATCAGAAAGACCGTTTATGATAACTAGAGTTCTGCAATCCTATTCATATTTTGAAGTTGATTAAGAATTAAACTTACTTCAGGCATGTATATTTTGTTCAATAGATTTATTTAAGTACAACAGGCATACCTGAAATATTTTTTGTGAATTACTTAACAATTTTTATAAAACTAATACTGTTTTACTAATGCAAATATTTCGAATTTACAGTAATAAAATTAAATTATTGCAATTAGCAAATGTTTAATTAAAATACAGTTAGAAATGATAACCTTAATAATCAAGGGCATTCTTTTATTTGTGCCTTTAAGCAATGTTTCTAAGAATATTTTATTATTTTTATTTATTTTTATAATTATTTTTTCTTTTTGCAGCTAAGTAAGAAATGCTTTTTTTTTCTACAGCTTTTTCAATACAAACACACATAGATCGAAAATATTTGTAGTGAGAAATGAATGAAAAATATTCTGGTTTACTGATTTAGAATAACGAAAATTAAATTTTATGCCTTCAAAAGTTGCAAAATGACAAAAGATAGGAATACTTTGATCATCAGAAAATTAATAAAAACAGGTTTTAAATATATCAGTTTATTTACATAACCAATACGATTTTTAGTTAATGAGAAATACTGGATAGTATAGCATGAAATAATCTTTTACAGAAAAAATTATTATAATTTGAAGTTTCAATATGGTTTTATATATTTCTGTATAGTATTTATGAAAATCTAGACACAGAAATTCTAGAAGTGTAAAATATATTCTTTTAACATTTCAGCGTTTTTTTTACAGTAATATAATTTCTGATATGAGTTAGTTTTTTAAAAAAAATATTGCTTTATTAAAATCATAAGTCCTATGACAGACTTCTGGTGTTATTAATTAATTGGTTTATGTAGTTCAAGAAAAAGATGATAGGCCAAATTGAATTCTAAGTGTAAGTGAATTGGAAAAACTATTTTTTCTTGTCACTATGCAATTAATTTTTATATTTGAACAATCACACATTTAATAAAGAGTTACATTTAAAGTAGATTTTGATAATTTAAATACAAATCACACCTATTTGAGGTGACAACCGAACCCAAAAGTGGTAGATGTGATTGCCTGTGTGTTATGTTTCATCTCTCATCTTTAAGTTTTTTTTTTATTCAGAGCACCAGTATAAAGACAGACAAACCAGATAGCCTAATTCAATGGTAAACTGTTTGTTTGTATTTGGTGTGATAGAGCAAGTTTTCTGAAGATATGTAATCCTTCACAATTCGCAGAATGTTTTGTTCAGAAACTCCAAATGTCATTAGGATGCATATTTAGCATTATTAAACTTGTTTTTGTTAATTTGTAGTAACTATTACAGGATAAAAATTTCTTATTTTATGAATGTTTATGTGAATTGTTAACTGTTTTCCAGTGGGAAGAACTTCAAGCGGTAAGTAATGATTTCATATTTCTATAGAAACATAGAGAACATAATTATAGGAAAAAATTATTAGATAAATCAAATTTTTTAAGTAAAAAATAATTTTTATTATTGTAATATTACTTACATCTTATAGAAGATTCAAGTTTAATAAGACCAATTTAGGATTGTATGTAATGAGCTTTGAGAAAATCATATCTAAATCTTTTCATAATATTGTTTGAGAATTACTTTCTTAATTTTAATGAATTAAAACATGTTTGAAATGTAAGTATTTTATAAGGTATTTAAATTTGCAAATAATTCAAATTTCTTTTGGAAAAATTCATGTGTAGCTGTGATTTATATATTGAAATTTTCATAATTTATAATTAAAAAAGAAGAAGGTACCCCATGAAAAATAACAGGATATATATAGTTTTGAAATACTTATTGTCATGTAATATTAGAACACACTCAAGTAATGAGGAATATATATGAGTTAGCACGTACTTCTTCAAACTTTAGATTCAATAATATTGAAAAAATATTTGGCTGAAATTTATTGACGCGTACATTCTTATATTTTGATCTTAAGGTAAATCAAAGCAAGCAACTAATTTTTTTTCTCATGTTTTCTTCATTTTTCGATTTTATTATGATTGTTGAAAATGTTTATAATGTTTGACCAAATACAGTTTTCTTTCCATGTTATATAATTTTTCACTAAAAGTTTTTGAAAATCTTCACAAGTTTTTTAAATTTGTTTATAATAAATGTAATTATAACATAATAAGGTCATTATTACGTTATAACTACAAGGAGATATACATAAGTGTACATGCTTTTGAAGCTATTTCTTTATTAATCCTTTGTTTTTGACGAGACATCACAGATAAAAAAATCAAGCTGGTTATTCCAATTTATTTTATTAAAACTAAAACAAAAAGATATTTGCTTTTTATTTGATGCTTGTAATATTATTAACAAGCATGTATGATTTCTTCCATACAGATATGAAGAACTTTATAATTTTTGTTTAATAATTTTAAATTATAATGTTAATTAAAATTTGTCAGTCACTCAAAGTTACTGGAAAAAGAATTCTTATCTAAAACATTTATTTAACGCTTATTAATTTATCCATACTTGTTATTGCATTTGGAAACAAAAACTTTGAGGAAAATTTTAAATATTGCAATTTTCAATTTATCTATTACTTAAAAAGCATACAATTTTAAACATAAGTGAAAGAAGGACAACAAAATTTCATTTGCAATAGAAAAAAAATCGAGCCCTCTGAAATTTTACTGGATGTTTTCTATTGAACCACTTACAGAGCATTCGTGGTTTCACTATTAGCGAAATTAGACTTTAAATTATGCTTTAGTATTTATCAGAATTTACTGAGACCAAACTTTATTCTGAAGTAAGATATTAATTTTTTGGAATTCATAATATACATAGTTTTGTTGCTTCAAATTACATATTTTTGCTTATGAGAAAACAACCAATTGCAGATCAAGTTCCGTTTTAGTAGAATTGAACTTTCAATAAGCTTTATTCATACAACGCCACTATGGACTTTGTTTAAATTTCAAAGATATATAAAAAAAAGTTCATTAAAATAGTTATTTTTAGCATCAAATGCTTATTGCAATTTTTGAATAATTCACTCAAAAAAACATTTTTATTATTTTTATGTTCTTTAATTTGCAGAACATTCTTTCAGATGCATTTCAACATAAATTTATAATATATAAGAAATATAGAAATGAATCCATAAAAATTAATCTTATTTTTAAGATGCAAAATATTTATACCTAAGTTGAAGAAGACCCAGAAGTTTCCGAAAATTCTCATTTTATACTATTATTTAAAATCCCTAACGCAATGCCTCATGTTGTAAGTTTAACAAGACAATTATTCCTGTTAAAGAATTTTTTAATGAGGTTTTGAAAGTACAAGTTAAGTTATGGAGTCATTTTATTTTCATAATAATTAATAGGATAATTTTATTTAATTGAAATAAATAGTTATAAATTATTAAAAAAAGAAATAATAAAACGATGTGACACATTTGAAATAGCAAAATAACTGAAATGTGTTTTAGATTAAAAAAAAAATTACAATATACAATTGAAATTGGAATAATCCTGTAGAAATATTCTAAACTTATTATTCGAATATATAAATTGGAAGCTATCATGTACTGATGTTTTATTTAAAACGAAAAAACTATTAGGTAATGTTGAGAGATTAAGATTAGACTGTAGCATATTCATCATATGTTAAAATTTTCGTATGTATTGAATAAGAAAGATTTTTTTTTATCACAATAACATTTAAATTATCGAAATCAGGTAACTTTTAAAAATTGTGAGGCCAAAATCTTATATAAATAACTTTCGGTGCTTACGTATCATTTCGTCAACTATTTTAACAAGAAATTATGTTAAAAAATGTTTTAAATTTTAATTTTTTTTCTTGAAAATGTCAGAAACAAGCAGCAGAGTTAACTTATATATTTATTGAAAAGGGATGATAGACTTTCATATTCTTAATCCTAAATCCTATTTATGCGCTAAAAATAAAAATTATAAAATGTTATTTTATGCAAATAAAAATAGGAAATAAATGTCACTAAATTACAACATTTGGAAACATATATTTTGACTAGAAAAGGTTGACAGGACAATACGCAACTGCCAATTTTTCTAGCAATAGTTAAAAAAAGATATACTTTTGATACGGTAAATTGTGAAATAAACTATGGGTTCATTAACTACATAAAAACGCAGTTAATCTTATTTTCGGTAGATTTTCATAGCATTTTATGAATAATGTCCAAATAGTATATTGTAAAATTAGAATGCATACAAATTATAAGCATTTAAAGTATAAAAATACCGTCAGAACAGTAATTAGTCACATTTTAAAGGTTGATTGCCATTAAAAAATATTTAATAATTGTCCATAGCAGTTTATATTGTGCTAATGCTTATTTAAGAATATCCAGTTAAATATAACAAGTACATTTAATATACTTGTTATATTTCACTGGATATTCGTTTATATAACAAGTATTACTGTGCTCCTGCACGCTTTATCCAGTTAAATATAGAACTTTATCTTTAAGTTATTTATTCTGATATACCATAATTTGTGGTAAATTTTGGTGTATTAAAATATTCATTATTTTTTACTCTGACTTTTTTTATTCTATTTATAAATTTTATTCTCACAACATTAGTATATTAAGCACTTTAAGTAATGTTCGTGATAAGAAGTTAAAAATTCATAAAACTTTCAAAAGTTATAAGGTTTTAAAATATTTCTTTTGTTACATGCATATTTGCATGGTGTTATTCCACAGATTTTGAATAGTGCAATATATAACACAGAGGTGGCAACATAGACGCCATTGATGTTGTTGACAAATTTTATGCGTCCTGTGAAGATAAGTTAAAAATAGTTGAAAATGCGCTTACTTCCAGATCAAAGATGAATCAACAGATGAAGGAAGATGCAAAGAATACTTTGAGTGAGTTACGTTGAAATATTTACTCCAATTTTGATAAATTTTAAAATGTTCCCAAGAAATCGTTTGCGAGTGTAGTGGCGCCATCTACAGACCTTTGTAAAAACAAATGAGCGTTAGAAGAAACTGTAGTCTCGTTGTTTGTGCAAATGAACAAGGAACACTTAAAGCTGAGGATATCAAAAATATTATAAAAACACAAGTCAATCCAAAAAGCAATGAAATTGGTATAAAAAACTTGAGAAGTCTTCTAAAGGATAAGGTCTTGATTGAATGCGTGTCTGATGATGACAGGGAAAAATTCGTGATTTTCTATCTGAAAATTTCAGCTCTCTTTCTTCAATTTTATAAACGAAACTTTCTCTTTTTAAACGAAAATTTTCTGCTGTTATTATCAAACACGTTAACGGCTCACTATATGATAACGAACTTATCAAGGTGTTATTTGAGCAATATTCTGATATTTCAATATCTGAGGAAGAAATCTTAGAGTCTAAGTTTCTTTTCACACTGAAGAAACTTGGGGATTCAAGACATATTATTATTAGTGTTCCGCCTAATGTCCGTAAACAAATTTTAAGATTAGGATCTCTCAGGCTTGACTGGTCTATATGTAAAGTTGCTGACTTTGTTATTATACATAGATGTTGCAAATGTTTGGGATATAATCATAAAACGGTTGGTTTTAAAAATCATCTTGCTTGCTTTACTATCGCAGGTAACCATAAAAGCTCAGAGTGTTCCAATAAAAATAATCAAGTTTGTGTCAATTATGCTAGATTTAATAATAAAACTAAAAAACCCTTAAAAAAGTTAATATTCATCATAAACCTTATAACAGCTGCTGCCCAAGTGACATTTTCATGAGAAAACTGTCTATCTCTCGTTCTGATTATGAGTAATAGTCAAAATTCTCTTTTGCATTTCATTAAATTAAATTTACATGTCTAAAAATGCTACGCAGCAACTCATTCTCAATATGGAAAATGATAATAATGATGTTGCATTGATTCAAGTACCTCACTGTCACAAAGGGAATCTTCCCGGATTTCCTAGCCATTACAAATTATTCTTTGATTCCCATTCAGATATTATAAAATCAGCAATCATCGTTCGCTCAAATAGCATTTCTACTTTTACTTATCATAATTGCTCTGATTATAACATTATCTCTGTTGAAATCACTGTCAATAAATCAAATTTTACACTACTTTTTTATTACTTTGAGCCGGGAAGAAATATAGATGCGGATTTACAAAAAATTGATTCTCTCATGTCCAATATTAATTCTTCGCGACTTATTTGGGGAATGGACTCTAATAGAAAAAGTAATGCTTGGTTTAGTCCTTATTCAGACGCTAGAGGAGATAAATTATGTGATTTCTTCAGTACCAAGCAGCTCTTTATAATTAATAAGGATTTCGGTCCTACCTTTTGTTCTACTCAAGGATCTAGTTATATTGATTTCACTGTTGTTGGAGAAAGTTTATTGCAAGATACCATTACTTGGTTTATTTATGACTATGACTCTCTTGCTGATGATAGGATGATTTATTTTAAAATTGCCTTGTCTGATAGTACTATGAACTCCAAACCAAAACGGGCCGAAAATCTTTGATTGGAGAAGAGCAAATTGGTTTCTTTTTCAGCCGAAATGCTATGAGACTATCAATAATCGTAGTTTTGATGATCAACTTTCTACTTGCAGTAAATCTATTTGTTTGGAGTGCTTAGTTTCTGAGCTTCAAAATGTCATGATTTCTGCCAAAAATTTTGCAATTTCTTTCAAGCATAAGATAAAAGAAATGTTCCTTGGTGAACATCTGAATTAGCATGCATGCGTAAAAAATTGAATGCTTCCAGACGTCGCTTTGAAAGAGCCAAAAAACCCGATTGTCAATGAAATTCTTAAAACCAATTGCCTCCACGTAAAAAGAGAATATAATGTCTTGATTAAAAATTCAAAATTAAAGTCCTGGAAAGATTTTCTCTTTGATGTTACCCCTACAAATGTATGGAAGAAGATTTATAAGACATGAAGAGAAACTTTAGTAAAAGTGTCGAGATTTTCTGGCATTGAAACCAACCAACTATTCGAGAGTAATCTATCAAGAACTATTCTGTAGAAGATGATGTACCTTTAACAGCATGTTAATGCTGTTATTCAAAGTTTGTTCTGTGGAAAATCTCCTGGTTTGGATTCCCATTTCCAATGAAAAGATTAAATATTTTCAACAATGTTCTCCTTCTGTTTTACTTGCTGTTTTCAGTTTATGCTTAAAAATTTTTTCTCTTCGCTGCTCTTTGGAAAAATGCTAAAGTTGTCTTAATTCCAAAATGTTTGAACTCAAATCGCTCTCACACCTTAAGAATATTAGATGTATTAGCTTATTACCTTGCATTGGAAAAGGCATTGAAAAACTTCTTACGAACAGACTAATATGGCATCTTAGCAATTACAATTATGTTAGTGAAGACCAATATGGATTTAAACCTCAAAGATCACTTCAGCGACTTATTCACATTGCTAAGGAAGGTAAAAAATTTGTTTACCATTCTTCTTTCATTCGACATAAAAGAAGAGTTTGATACTGCTTGGTGGCCATATATCATTTTCTTAATGAAATAGGCTAATATTCCATCAAATGTTTTCTCAATCTTTTTTGCAGTTTCCTGAACAGAACTGCTGTCATCACTCTTGGCAATAAACCAAAACTCGTTAATATACAAAAAGGGTATCTAAAAGGCTCTGTATCTGGTCCATTTCTTTGAAACCTAATAATGAATGATTTACTGAAAAAATTGAATGCACTTAATTTCTGGAAAATTGCTTTCGCTGATGATCTTCTTATAATTGTTCAGAGTAAGAATTTTCTCGACTTATTAAGTACTGCTCTAGGTATTCTTGATTTTGTTCATAATTGTGGTTAACAATGAAAATTGGAATTCAATCATACGAAATGCAAAGTAATGATGATTCACAAAAAGGTTAACAATGATGCCACTATCAATCTTGTTAAAGGTAACCCTTTTTTGGAAGTTGTTGATAACATTAAATATCTTGGCGTTGATGTTGATTAATTAGAAACAACATTTGAAATACATTTTATCTAAGATTAACATTCTTACAAATGGATTATGTATAGAGTTTGTAGCAATAATCACGGTATTAAATTCGAAGTTACTAAATTGATTTATAAACAAGATATTGTGCCCGTTATTGTTTATGCCTCGCGAATTTAGGGAGACAGCTTGAAGAAAAAAATAAAGCTAAAACTCATCAAGAAAATACAAAGAAGACCTTCCACCTCTTGATATTGTGATTCTTTATCAAAATGAAGCTTGTCACTATGCTGAAGACTCTTTTTCTAACCATTTTAATGGTGACCGGAATTATTTTTCCCTACCTCATCCATCGATAAGATCTCTTGCTCCTCTTGTTGCATTTGATAACATACAGGAATAACACTATGATGTTATTTATTTTACAGATGGGAGTAAGGTTAACGAAAAGGTAGGTCTTGCCTACGTATGTTTTCAGAATGGTTTTGAAGTGAGCCATCAGACGTACCGCATTAATGACTGTTGTTCTATCTTCCAAGCAGAATTACTCTGCATTAATCTTGCTGTTAAAGATTCCATAGACAAGCCTTTTAAAATTTTTTAAATTTGCTGTGACTCCATGTCATCCCTTCTGGCTCTCTAAGATGCAACAAGTATTGAAAAAGTCATTGTAGAAGTCTAGACTTCTATTCACATGTACAATATTAAAAATATCTCCTTCCGTTTCTCTCATGCTAAGGGCTACAGTGGTGTGTATGGCAATGAAAAAGCAGATTTCCTAGTTAAATCTCCTTTATCACTTACAAATAAACTCAATAGCAGTCTTCCAAAATCTTTTTTTTTTTTTTAAATACATTGCCTAAAAGAACATCATCACAGAATGGAACTCAAGTTTTGTTTCCTCTCCCTATTACAGGTGGACTAAATTTTTTCATCCCTATAGTTTTCTGCAGAATTAAGAACCACTGGTTCCATTCTGACTTTAAAATTACTCAATTCTTCCCCGGACATGGGAAATTCAAGAGTTACCTCCATCGTTTCCATACAAAAACAGTGACATGTGCAGCTGCAACTCTGGGATAGACAGTACCTCTCACATTCTCTTTGAATGTCCATTTGTCTCACAAGAAAGCAACGAGCTTCGTAAAGACTTGAATAACAGATGGCCCCCAATTTTGTCGGACCTAGAGAAAAAAGAGACTTTTGTATTTTTTAAAAGAAATCCTTCCATTCTGTAATTTAACTTCTTTTTTTCTTTTACATCTTGTTTTTTGTCTCTTGTACAAATAAATTTTTTCATCTCATGATTTATCTTTAAGATGTTATGTAGTACATTTGTTGTACCATCGGGCACTGTGTGATATTCTTTGGTGCACAGCGAGATAATTTTGTTCATTTATATATAAATATATATATATATAAATATATATTTAATGATTTGTAGACGTATAATGTAAAGACTATCATATTCATCTACGAAAGAGTATGAATGCAAATTTAATTAAAATAAGATATAAATTTCCGCAGTGATTAAGAAATCCTTAAATTCTATACCGTTAAAATAAATCTAGCATTATTATTAGATTGTGTCTTTTTAAATCCGATGTTAATTGCTTTCGATTTAAATAATCATTCTGGAGAATTTTCCAAGAAACAAGTGGGAGATAATTCGAAAATAAGCAATGATAAAGCAGCCTTTAATTATTCAATGTTCTTGTAGGCCTGTAAAAGTAATTTGAGAATTCGACTAATGTTAGAAAATGAAATTCTGCGTTATTAACTATTATTTATAATTCCATATAATGAAAGGGAGCCTAAAAACATAGAGGCTATGAAAACAATAATTTTTGATACAAAATTACATATTTATAGTAATCTTAAATTAAAGATAAATAATTACAAAATATAAAAGCAAGGTTTTTTCCCTTTTCTTAGAAAATTTCAAAGCATGAACTTAAAAAAGTTATTTTAAATTTGAAATTGAAATATCTGGGAATATGATACTGAAACAATACAAAATTATGTATGCTGCATAAACACCGACTCAATAAATACCCAAGAACTTGAATAAATTACTTTAATGTAAACAATTTTAAAGTTATTAAGAATAGAAAATTCATATTTTTTGGATAAGAAATATGGCTTGATTATGTTTTCGTACATTCTCTGCTTAGCACTACTTTTCAAAAACCTTTTCCTGGAAAACATTTAGAAAAAATATGTTTAAATTGTAATGCTGTTTATAATGAATCATCAGTACTTTTGATGATATTTAATACAATAATATTATTTTTCTACAATATATAATATGAAGAAAAATATTTTTGGTGGATGTATCATGATTATTTTAAGTAAAAAATATGATTATGAAAATTTATGCAGAAAATCAGCTGAATAATGCAGATAGAGAAAGAAATTTCCACATTTGTCTTATAAGCTGTCGACTTATTATAATTCATTCAAGATCGCCTAAGCGAAATAACAATGTGTGTGCACAAATTTAGTAATTTACATATTCTGATTTTAACTTTAAGTCTTGTATGAATTGGGGAACAGATATAAAAGTTACGTTTTGAGATTATTGATTAGAAATATTGCATAGTGATTAAGTTTTTACAATTTTTATATTAAACAAATTTTAAATGTTTAATTTAAAAAATATTGTTCTTCTCTTTCCTTCCCAATGTGATCTTCAGCTTCAAATAAATACATGCTAATTCTCTTATACATGAAAAATTCATTAACTTTAGCAAGTATACTGATAAAATTTATCAAAGAGCAAAAAATTGCTTTTTACTACAATTAATACAATTTCATAAAATTATCATAATTTAAATGGTTAATAATTTATGACACTCTTTTCATATATTGAAATATATTTTATAAATTTGAAATAAGTTATTTCAAATAATAATTGAAGTAATAAAAAACTGACATTGATTAAATTAAAATAGTCTTCCGATAATTAAAATTACTAGATTTAATTAAATTAACTCTTAGTCCTAGTTTTGAGGCGAAATTTTTTTAACTACAAACGTTTGATTTTATCATGAATAATAACAATTTTAATGGGGTGGATGCGTATAAACCACTTTATTTCTAAACATAATAGTAGTTACAACAATGAATGAATAAATAACAAAACTACAATAACAAATGAATTCATAACAAGAAGATAGTAGATTTATTAGGGAAATACCTTATTTGCCATATATCTAAGTTTAACAGGGAAGATAGCTATATTTATAACAGCTTCACGCTGAAATTAAATTTATTTAATATAAAATAAATTTTCTGTTTTCTTATTTAAAAAAAATTTACTTTTCTATATTTTAATTAAATACCTGTTATGAACTAAAATTTTTCATTAGATACATATTCATCTAATTGAAATTAAAATTATTCTACTATAGAAAGTTTATACTTACCATTTATGGATACAAAAATATATATTTTTACTGCTATTAGAAACGACAGACAGTCATTGCATAGTTATAAATCACTTCGAAGCTAAATTTTCCATAAAATTATTTTCTTTTCCTATTAACAGAGCAATCAAAGTAATCAGGTAACTTTTTATAAACTTTAATGAAAAATATTTGAGGAATGAAGCTGCAGAAAAATTTAATTGCACATTATGCATGTTAAAAAATAGAAAACACAAAATTTATGAACACTAACATATGTTTTCTTTAAGAATAATTTCCTTCAAATGAAAATAAACGTATTAACTAAAAATAATTTTGAAACTGGAGTAAAAGGAATTTAATGTTTGAGATTTTGAATTTTTCAGTAGTATTTAGTATATTTATATTTGTCTGAGCAAGAAATTCAATGCAAACTATATGATCTATTAAAATTATAATAGTTATTTACTATTATGTTTGTAGCTGTAATTTTTAAAAGATATCTTCTAGTCATTATTGTAATTGCGAATCATGTTGGATGATAATTAAAATAGCAAAAAAATTGAAGATGTATGATTAATAGAACAAAAAGTTTCACAATCTTCATTATGTCCTGAAATCTAGATATATATATATTTATATATACATATATATGCTTCCATTTTTACGTCAGATACTCCTATGTGAGTCATACCTCAGATAGTCATTAAGATGGATCTTTTCTCTCAATGATCTTACATGTATTTTGTTCATACTACATGCACTCTTACTAATAAGAAAACTATAACAACTATGCTTATCTTCATTTGATACTTTCGTGTAATCTTTATGTAATTTCTAACTTAATATTTTAAATAATTTCAATTGGGTTAATCTAACTTTCATCTATTTCACTTGATATTTATTTTATAACAATGGTTTATGTTTTTTCATAGAAACATAAAAACTATCATTGATACATATACATATGCATTCAGTTTATGTGTTAATAATACTTTTTCAGATTCCATTGAAAGAGCCGATGGTGAGTAATTTAAATTTTGTGTTAAAAAACGTCATTCCTTTCTACTTAAAAAGTAATATTTATTCACTTGTGTGATTTCAATTTTCAAACATAAAAAAGAATCAATAAATCTACAGTTTCTAAAGTATTAAAATAATTACAATTATTTGAAATAAATTTTTATGCATCTTAAAATTCAAATAATTTATAAAAACAGTTCACACACACATCTAGATTTCATCTG